>JAXGGT010000077.1:3469-25555 GCA_035583425.1 Marsdenia floribunda | reverse complement strand
AATGATTGTGTGCTTTACAAATTACAATAGCCTCTATAGTTCCACTAGTACAAAAGAATTGTTGTGGTTGATACCCTGGAATGAATCTTAATCTTGATACAGTTTGATATCTCCAGCAGAAAATTAGACAATTGTTTTTTTTTTGAGAAACTTGTATCGAAGATTCAGTACCAAAATTGGTACTTAATCCCTTATATTTGCGGGGAAATAATAAGTAACTAAACCTTGTAAGGAAAGTTCAAATATCATTCTTGTTCTTTGATAAATGCAACTTATATTTGGATGATCTTTGTCTCACTGTTTGGTTTAATCAATAAAAGCCATTGTTTAGAATCTTAAGTTAGAATATTGTACAATACTTACCATGATTTTGGAAGAAAAATATAATTCTAAATTTTAACATGGAATTTAAATGTTAACTTTTTTGTCCAAGATTAAGAATATGATGCTTTAACTTTTTGTTGTGTGAACTTTTTTGTTTTTAATAAAAGAACTTTTTGCAGTAAGAGCCTCAATATGAACCATCTAGCTAGTTGATCTCCCAGTCTAATAAAATGTTTTGTTCTCCTTGCTTATTTCATGGAATTTTTTTTTTTTTTTTTTTTCTCTTTTAAAAAACAATTTTAAACTTATAATTACATTGGATCCAGATTCCTGGACCTCTTCCTTCAAAAGGGTCACTTGTTGAACACCAGAAAAACGTTGGTCTTTGGGCATTGAAGCTACCATCAGCTGATCCTATTGTTGTCCGTAGAACACTGGCAACTCTGGCAGGAAACCCAATTGGGATTGCTGGTGCCAATGAAACTGCTGAACAAATTCAAAAGAGGGAGTCCTTCTGGTCAAGTGTAAAGCCAGCTCACTTTGGCCTAAAGATAGGCACAAAATCTTTGTTAGGCATCTTCCGGATTATTGCCGTTGGAGTGTTCATTGGCCTATTTGGTAAGATTTCAGTTGGTAGATGGCTGCTTTTGAACTTTCCTTCAATTTTTAGTCTTGGGTGGTTCAGAAAGAAGGGTCCGAGTGAGGAAGAAGTCTCCAGTGCTTCTTTCAAGATGTGGTTTATTGGGCATGGATATAGTGACAGCAGTTTGGCATCAAGAGAGAACACAAAACCACCAGATATGGAAATAATAACTAGAGTAATGGGACCTGAGATTGGTTATTTGACAACTCCAATTATTTTGGTCCAATGCGGTCTCATTTTACTGAATCAACGGGAAAGTTTGCCTAAGGGGGGTGTTTTTACCCCTGGCATTATATTTGGCCATACAGATCTTGAAGAAAGATTACAGAAGAATGGAATATCTTTTGATGTTATTTCTACAAAAGCTCTCCCCGCATAAGATGGTATTGCTCTGCTGCCTTTTTAACCGGTAACAAAAATAATGTTTGGGAAATTTTGTATTTGACTCCCCTATTCCTTGTGTATTTTTTCCTATCTTATGGTACTACATTTGTGGCATCTTTGGCCCAACAGAATTCAGTTTGAATTTTATCTTGTTAATGCACCCTCTTAGCTTCTTGATTGGTTTTCAGTACTCAGCCATAGATATGTTGCCAATCCTTTGGCCAGTTGTTTTGATTGACCCCATATATCTTGTCCCCTTCCCTCCCCTCTGCTTCTGTAGAAGGCAACATACAAATATGGAAAAAAAAAAATTTATTTATTCTGTATAATGCTGGGATATTAGGGTATTTAAATTTAAATTAATATTAATATGTGTATATATATATATATATATATTTTGGAGAAAATTGAGAATTATTAAAATTAAAATGTAATATAAAATAATTAATAAATTTTAATAATTATGCAGTGGTTTAATATAAATATACGAGATAATAAATTAAATGAGTTTACTTAAGAGGAAGAAAAAAAAATTACAGCAAAAACATCCGATTTTTTAAATAGAAAAATTGTAGGAAATCAAGAAGGAAATGCCCAAATTCAGACAACAAATAACATAATATATGCATGGTAATTTTTGGTGTAAAAAATGCATCAGTGCTTCCGAATACATAAATACCGCGCTATAGGTTGCACTGTTTTTTTTTTGGGGGCGATCCTGAGACGTCTACGGCCGCAGCAAATGAGTGCTTGCAGAACCCTCGTCCTCACTTCAGTCTCCACTGCTCGCTTCCATGTTTCTGCTGCTTTCTCGGCTCTCTCAGTTCCGTGCCGGAATCCATTCAAAATTCCTCGTCTCTTATTATCCCCTGCACCAGGTATGTCTTCACCTTAGGATGACGCTTCCCCCCGGCAAACTTTCCTTCTGTAAGTGCTTATGATTTTGCTCGAATTGACACGTCCAGGCTTTAAAACCGAGCTTTACAAGGCCTCTTCATGGCGTTGTTACAGTTGTATTAGTGGGGCAATCGCATATGAAGACACGGATTCGGCAGAAGAAGTGAATTCCTTCCCTGAAAATGTTAAACTAGAAATACCGGAAGACTCTTGTAAAGACACTGTCCAAGAATTGCTGACGAAAATAGGCTGTGATGATGATGTCTCGAGGTTTATGAAATTGGAGAGGAGTATTCAAGTTGAAGCCCAACAACCTTGGTTCCCATATTTAGACAAGTTCAAGGTGGGGAATGGTATATATTTGAACAGTGGTCAGGTTTTGGAGGCTCTAAATCCGTACATAATGGACACCAGGAAGGAAAGATTTCGAAATGCTGTAAAGAACAGAAGCTATTCCGTGTGTTTGGTGGTTGAGGGGCTTTGTGATTTCGGCAATGTTTCAGCTGCATTTAGGTCTGCGGATGCCTTGGGGTTTCAATCAGTTCACGTCGTGTCTTGTGAAAGCTCAAAAAGGTGCAACAACATCTGAGGTGAAACAATGCACTGTTTGCATTTTTTTTCTTACCTAATTTTGCTTCTTGGTTTTCCTTTTCGTCCTTATGTTCATTTATTGGCCAAACAAGGGAGAAAGTCTAGTAGGTAGGGATTCTGGGGAATTGTTGGTGAATCAACAATCATAAAGCTTTCGGGTAACACAATGCTAGATTAACTTGAGATAGACAATGAGTTTGGCAATTTCTGTAATTTTCTGCACGGATATGGCTTCTGAAGCAATATACATCCTGATTCAAAGAATTTGATGTTTTAGGTTCTTTTCTTAGCACTATGGTTTCTGTGTTCAGATGCGGCAAGGCTGTTCCCTGCTCAAGTGTTTTTTTATGCACATGAGGCTTCCTTTTCTTAATATTTTATTAGGAAAGTGCACTGAATTTCAGAATCCTTGTGTTCGCTGGTCTTGCTTGGGAATTGGTTCTTTCCATTAACATGGATAATTCCTAGCATTATGTGAAAATGAAATTAAAGTCACTTTCTGATTAGTCTTTTTTCTTATATACTTTGCAGGTACAGAGAAAATCGCCATGTCAGCATGGGAGCTGAGAAATGGTTAGATATTGAACTTTGGGATTCCACCAAGGATTGCTTCCAAGTTCTTAAGTCTCGTGGTTATCGCATTGCTACGACACATCTGGGTGCAAATACGGTATAACTAAGTATCCCTTCCTATACTGATACTTGTGATTTGATTACTATTTAATTACTTTGTGCCCTGTTACCATTGGTGAGTTTCCATTAGATTTCATTGAGGGATATCATTTGTGCTTTGCATAGGTTTCTATATATGATATGGACTGGTCATGCCCAACGGCAATAATTGTTGGAAATGAGAACAGGTTAGCTCATTCCCATTTCTTGCTTCTGCACTAATTTCATTATCCTGTTTTGCTCAACATGTAAATTTTTGGCTTTCAGCTTTCATTTCGGTGTTGTCCCCTCCCTGAACTTAATCAGGGTGTGAAGATACCCATTTTCCTTTGTGTATGGCTATCTTGAGTGGGTAATAGCTACATAATGGTGTAACTGCAGGGGAATAAGCAATGAAGCTCTTGAATTGTCAGATTTGCACTGCAGTATTCCAATGCAAGGAATGGTGGATTCTTTCAATGTGTCAGTTGCTGCTGGCATTCTAATGCACCATGCTGTCTGTGACAGGAACTCTCGCATGGTATTGATTCTTTTGTTTATGAAATATTACTAGGAAAACTGCAAGCCAGACACAGTGGTCAATTTACTTTTTTAACTGAACCTCTGAGCTTAGATTTGACTCCTTAGTATTTCCATTAAACATAATTTTAATGCTGCTGATGGTTGTTTCTCATAGGGTTCTCATGGGGATCTCACAACACCACAGAGCCAAATTCTGCTTGCAGAGTTCTTTTTGCGCCATAGCAAGAGTACAACCAGCATAGTTAATGAATATGCTAAGCGGATGCTATCCCAGAACTTGTCAAAGCTTTGAATAGCTAAGTGCTGCTGGTTCAGGGGGACTTCTTGCCACGTCATCTTGTCCTCTGGATTGCCCAATGTTCAAAGAATTAGTCTCATGATGTACTTCAAAACCACAGGTGGAAGATTTGAAGAATGCAGCTCAGCACGCCAAAGCGCATGGCATTGATGCATTTGAAACAATCGTCTTTTTGACATTGCTCCCCCTTTGATCATTTAAGGGTTCCCTTCATGTATGTGTACTTGATGAACGTATACATTCTCTCTTATGCTTCTGATTTTCCTCCACTTGAGGGAGCATATAGTTCACACCCACCGCAAGTCTTCCATCTTTTCTTGATTTATATGTCCCGGAGTAGTGCTGTAGTTTTAGCAGTAGGTCCCGTCTTGGGGGAGAATTTTGTCGGAGGATCTTTCAAATGATTACCAAAGTAACACACTTCTCGAGAAACATAGGGTAGCCGCAGCTACACTTCTCAGTCACCTATTTGTTATTATTATTAGTTTGATGTTATCGCTGGAAAAGACCATAGTAAATTACAATTAACCCGGAGTTTTGTTACCAAGACATTTTACCACACCACCTATTCTACATATGTTGCTTAGAACAATTTACAAAGATCAGGAAATTAAAAAAAGAAAAAAAAGGATCATTTCCTAATCAATTAAAGACGATGTATCGGTGGTCAGTATTGTATCCTTGGAGCTTTGCATGCTCAAATCTTCTCCAAGCATTTTCTTTTCACGGGACCTGATGAATTCTTCAATTTTAGCCTTCAGCTCAGTGTTGGGAATCAACATGTCCCCAGTCAGATGGGAACGATTAAATGGGTCTGACTGCAGTCCAGAACAGGTGAGATAAGGTCAACCATAATTTTATAATTGTACAGAGAACTGAAATCAATGATGAAACTGCATTACACTTACACTATCACTTAATAGATGCCTCTGAATAACTGGACGGTCTATCGTAATATTTGAAGAAGGTAAAATGACAGGATCTTTCATCAGTGTGTACTGCAATCCAGAATATGGAAAACAATTAAGCAAGCGCGTGGTCAATGCTACTACAAGCTGAACTCGACACGAAATACTTACTTGAATTGGGTCAAGGAATTCGTCAGGTATCTCCCCAAGAGCAGCTTCAGCATCCATTGCCTCTGATGCTGCAACCTTGGCTTTTTCACCAAGGTCAAGAAACTCGCGTATGATCCTTGCATCTTCACCGATTCTCCTAAGGACATCAGCTGCAGCACCAAATAACTAGCAAAAATGCATTTCATCAGGTTCAACTGTAAACAAGGCCATATAGTTGTAATAGGAAACTGAAAAGATCTGAATACCTGCTCATTGTAGGATCTACCATCCTTCGTAATGGCAGATGGAAAAATTTTCTCCTTGTCTCCACTTGCCAAGTTCACATATATTTTCACAATCTTCAGAACACAAAGAATACAGCATAAGAACTAAAATGAAGATGAAGTCCAGCATCTTTTCTTTCAATTAAGAGCTTTATGGTTATCTAGGAAAAAAACTATTCTTCCAAGAAAAAACAAGTAAAACTTACTAAATAAAGTTTCATCTACTAGTCACTAGATTCCTTCTTTCTTCAGAATTTAGATTATACCAGCAAAGACAAATGTAATTTTAAACCTTACGAGAAACGAAATGTTTTTCAAATTTTTATTGATGACCGACTTCAGATCTTCTTTAGATTGTACCAACAAGAATTCCAAAAGTAAGGTTGAAGTGTAGATTGTGCTCAGCCAACATATGTCATACTAAGTCATACAAAAAAATTCCTTCTGAATAACCTCAGGATGGTGGAACTCCAGAATGCTATCCACCTAATTCAGAAGTTGGTAGTCAGATTATTCATTGAACTCAATTTGGATAAGAGACAACACCTACAGTTTTTATTTTGTTTTCACTCTCCAATCATTCAGGTAAGACATCCAATTCTTTAACACTAAAGCTTCATGCCATTGAAGACTGATCTAAAGAACGCTTTGATGACTCAAGGGTTTTAGCTTAGGGAAAAGCAGCAGCTCTCAAGTAATCATCAAATTTGCTCTACTGTCTACAGTGTTTTACTAGAAAATGTACCTAAGGACAGCACAAAGATACCACTAATCTATTTAAAGGATAATTTACCGAACACATCTCAGATTATCTAATGTAGGTACCAGAGTTACACACCAAAAAATCATATATAATAGATATAAGTTTCTAACGAGACCCATAAAGACTTGTTTTCCATCTTAATTCATTGATTGCATTCACAAGTTGGAATTGACAGGTATAAAGGAGGTTTTTAATGCAAACCTGTTTAAGCAACTGTTTGGGACGAAACTCATACTTTTCAGGATCTTTCAAACTAAGAGATTTCCTTTGGGGTCCAACAAGTTGTAATAGGAAATAATTCAACATGCTGGCCACTCTCTCCACCTGAAGAAATGAAATCAACGATTAAAAAGCGAATGTTCACCAAAAGTTTACATATATTTTTCCCTGAATAAGAGTATGCTACCAACCATTTCAGGAAGAAGGAAAGGAGCTGTAATTTGCTCTGAAGTGAATGCCAACATGCTCACATCTTCATTTGCCAACTTCATATCAATTCGAATGATCTAGAAGCAACACAAAGCTCAGTTTTAGAAGACCATGTTAATTTTATACATTTTGGCAACAAAATATTCGTATTATTTTTGGCACTGACATTCTCTTGTGAGTAGAACTGTCTTGTCCTCTCTTGTCTCTCTTGAACAGGTCTTCGCTCCCATTCTTGTGTATTAGACATCTCAGCTTCCAACTCTTTGAGTTCAAGAATTTTGTTCAGACTTTCATCAAGAAGATAAATACTGTCATTGATCAGAAAGTTTAGGAAGTTCAAGTAGACACCCTTCTCCTCCTCCTTTGCAATCTAGAACAATAAAGTTAAGATAATACACACTTCAGAAAACTCACTACTCACATTGGAAATATTTTTTTTTGGGTAGGATTGGGATGGGGAAAGAGAAAACAACAATGTTCCTACCTGTCTCCATGCATTCCGGTGACTAGGAACCTGCCATAAGTACTCAAGAAGCTCTGCTATGTTATGACGGATGTTAAACTTGTCATAGAACTGCAATTGCCAACAAGAAAAGAAACAAGTAAGTCGATATTTGAAGGACAAGAATCAAAATTATCAATGAAAGAGCATCGAAATGCTTCTTAGACTATGATTTATGAAGCACACACATAACAGTATTTATATTGCTTGATGCATGATGCTGTATCAGGAAATCTCCATGGGTATGGAGCAATCACCTGAGTATGAGAACCTGTGAACTCAATATCAACGTAAAGCTTCAGAAGATTTCTGACAAGATACTCAAGAGACAGTTGGTGCCCTTCAAACAGAGTTGCTGTTGCAGATGAACCACTGTTGTACAAAGAAGTTAGCAATAGACATTTAAAATTTTTAGTCAGAATGAAGAGCCACACACAAATTTTTATTTGAACAATGAAAATGAAGAGATACCTTCCACGTGGCATCCAACAGTTCAGTACTTCTACCATCTTTGCTCTTAAATAGGGGTTCCTTATGTACTCTGGACTTGCCATGAACATGATGATGAAGTTCATAAAGTCATCCTGCAAAGAAATGACCGAGAAAAATGTTAAACTTACAGCTGCATTTTAAAATTATTTATTTTGGGTTTTTGGAAGGGGGCAGCAGGGGGATGGGTTTGAACAAAAGAGAACGTTCACACCCTTAAGAAGGAGGTGGATTGTAATAACCTGCAGTACCCTATCCAAAGCTCTGGGGGATTGGGTCGCAAAAATAAAGGTCTATATGGACACCCATTTTCAACAAATAAATAAATAAAAAGTGAATTTTCAAGTGGGTTAGTTAAATTTTTAATATTTAACTAAACAAATTTCAATTTCAAATGTTTAAATTTAAAAAATATATCTATTTTGATTTCCCATCAAAAAATATAATATTTTGATTTTCAACAATATCTATTTTGTAGTTTTTTAGGAAAAAAGCTTGTCCAAATAGACCTTAAGTAATGCCATGGAGGAGAACATTCACACACTTATGTAGGAAGTGGTGTATATACCAGAAATACCCCATCCAAAGCTCTGGGGATCCGAGAAGCAAAAATAAGTAATTCCATGCCATCTTCCACAAAGTGCTCGGGCATAGCTGCAAATTCCATTGGACAAGTTGATGGCAGAGGCATTTTAAACCCTCCTATAAGGTCAACCAACCAGACCACCATTAACCGGTAGAAGGATAGTGCACGCTGAAGAAGCCCCCCGTCCTAAATAAAATCACATAATAGTTTCTAATAAAAAATACGGCAAAGCATAAGAAAAAACCTGAAGACATTACAACTTAACAACAGTAAATCAAGAGGACCTATCACAGTCCACATACCCTCAGTATCTGAGCTTCATAACAGTACTTTTCCTGTGAGTATAGCTCAATTTCCTTTTCCAAGCGAGCTATGTCCTGCTGCAATTGTGGTGATGGTGCTTGTGACAACATAGCTTTCATAGTGGATAGCGAATCTTCAGATCTTGAAATGTCCTAAAAGAAGTTTAATAAAAGAAAAGACATATATTATTTTAAATGCAAAATTGCAGTTTCGAAGGCAGGAACAAGTAGCAAGAAAGGAAATAGCACATGGACACATTTTGCTTTTCAGAAGGAGAGAAAATGTGGGATCAGCAAGAGTTTGCATGCAAGCAGAGAAGCAAAAGTTGTAGCATTCTTTCAATTATCACAATGTCTCCACTTATGTGAAAGATTTGACATTTGTCAGATACGTTATAACAAAAGTTCAATTCTCATAGACCCGAGTTAAACCTTATACTCATGCCAAGAGAGGTTAACAGAAAAAAAGGGTTATTCTTCTCAATGAAAATATAAGCAGGAGAACACACTTATTCAATGGTAACAATCAACTCAAAAAAGGAAAATACACCAAAAACTACTACCACTGTTTCTCATTTATGCTACCAAAATAGTGGATTACCTGAACAAGATGCTTAAAATCTGAAAAAGCTTTTAACAGGCCCAGGTTCAGAACTCTTGCTGTCATAAAAAAGCACTCACAGATGAATGCATATTTAGCCTTCTCAACCAAAGGCTTGCCAGCATTACTGCCAGAGCTTGTAGCTTCCTTAGAATGCAACAAACGGTTTTCATTCGTTTTCTCTCTATGGACATCAGCTGTACTGAGATTAGCTGCATTTACCCATTCAGAAATTTCTTCTGATGATGCATGAAGAGCAGTCAATCCTCTGCAACAGTTGTAACCAGCAATAAAACATCAGCGAGAATTGTTTGAGAGGGGGGGGGGGGGGGGGGGAATTGTGGCATATGTATTGGGTCTCCCAAGGGCATTCAAGAGGTTCACACCTTAATTCCAGACGGGAACAACTCAGGACATATTTGGCATCAATTTTGTCCCTTTTTGTTAAATTGGCATCTAAAAAGGGCTCACATAGATGAAGCAAAACAGCACTAAGATTCACAAACATTCCCGAACTTGCACAGGATAAAGGATCCACCTATAACCAAATTTCAAAACTCAAGATTAAAGTAAAGACTAAGCAGTAAAATAGTCTCCCAGTCCTACCAGGAAGACAAAAGATGTTAATTACCTGTAAGTGAGCCCTTGATGCATTTTTATTGATTACTTCAGCAAGATATTCCAAAACAGTCTCCCTAGTACTTGTATTTTTAAGGAGGCACTTGAGGACTTCTGTCAAGCCATCATAAAGATTATTTGCTACAGTTTTAATAGTTGTGAATGAAGATAAAAGATCAGCTGGACGACGAGTTGATGATTCGGAGAAGCACTGCTGGCTGATATCATGAAAAGGCGTAACCATCCATGAGTAAATGACTTTCTTATCCATTAAAAAGAAGTACAGTGACATTGTTTCTGTACAACGCCAAAGGTTATAGTTCTAAGCGATCTAGAGAAAGAATTACAATCCTATTCAAATTAGCATAACTGGACAGATTCTTCCATAAATAACATGCCAGCACGCAAAGACAATTTCCCTACTAATTGTATGAGAAAAGATCATTACGAAGAACAAGCTGGTTGTTGGTTTAAACAATAAAATATTTCAGCAGACCATAGATGGACGATTCACTCAATTCATACAAGCAAAGCTGTTAAAGAATCGGGAGAGGAGAAAAAGGAAAGGAGCAACGATGTAACCAAGCATTAAACCTTCGAAAAGATATTATCAGTTGGTGGAACTCAGTAAAATTCCTCCACTTGAAAAGGTAGAAACGTAAACTAAATTGGAAATGCAAGCTAAGGCTTCTTAGACACAGCATGCTTGTTACTGTCAATAATGGCCATTGAGCTGCTTAGCAATTTGTATACAAGGTATAAAAGGATTGCCAAAGCATTAGTGGTTTAAAAGAGTTACTCAATCAAGAGTTAGCAAACATCTTTACAACTGGGTTGGAGAGGCAGAACATCCACATTTCAGCTTAGAGCTGCCTGAGTGACTCCCAAGCTATATAAAGGTTTTGGCATCTAATAAAGGAAAATAATCAAGAGTAGATTGATCCGTATATGGCAAATTAGTACAGACTGGAAGGAAATAATTCAAGTAAGACATTTAAAGCAATGTCCAATACTGTTGCATGAATAATAACTATATAACAGAGATTAACTCAGGGCGCTGGAGGGGTTGGAGAAGAGAATATAGAAGAATTAAATTTTAAGCAATTTAAGAAGAATCCACTCACCCAATATCAGGTTGACTCTTGAAGATATTATGATCTGGTAAAGCACTAACATGGAAAAAAGGGCCGAGGATGCTAGTCATCTCAATGACTCTCCCATTTAAATACATACCCTTAGGAATCCACCAAGGATGGTTGACTAATGCCTTTGCACCCACTGGATAATTAACCAACATCAAGAGTGCCCTCAAAGGCTGCTGAAAATTCCCCAAGGCTGACACTTTGAGCACAGAGCCTCTTAAGTCCTCGTAAAGTTGTTTCATGATCGGCTCCATACTATCATAATCTCCATCCCTAAAGAAGTCGTCCAGGAAGCCAGGTGGGGAGGACACTCCTCCGCTACTCCCACTTCCTCCAAAGACATCGACAGCAGTAGAAACTTCCGAGAAAATAAGGGGCAGCAAAAGCGAGACATTGCTCTTATTGGTATCCCAATCAGGAAACATTCCAGGGTTCCCTAAATGTATCCTACAATAGGAAACGGCTAACTTTTTGGCTTGCTTCACAACAGCCTCCATCTCAGACCGGACGTTTTTGTCCTTCATGGAAACAATCTTTCTGCCCTCTTCATAAGCTCTGCGGTAACAATTAATCAAATACTTGAATGGAGGCTCGGCAGCGACAAAATTACCCGTGAGACGATCGATAAGAATCCGCTCCATCAAATCCCGAGATAATCTCATATCTAATCCTTCACTAAGTATCTCGGCCGCAGTCATCTCTAGAAACACAAGTTTCTCATCTTTATCCATCAAATCAACTAGGGTTACCCAAAATATTTTGCGAAGAATAATATCCTCGATTTCCTCAGGCTTTCTCTGTGGCTTCGTCGCCATTGTTTCTTCCACAGATATATAAATACACAAACCAAGATTTAGATTGCAAAACGGATTTGATCAAAAAGAGAAGAAAAATTTTAGGGCTTTTTACTCGACAACTGAAAAAAAAAAAAAACACTTATAATTGACAACCTAATTGTTGAATTCAGAAATCATCTAATTTCTTTCAGTACGATTATCATACCAAAGGCAACAAAAAGAAATCAAAAGATGAAACTCAACGCCACAGCGAGACTAGAACTAGAAGATGAGTATGAGGTTTTAACGAAGTCGTTTGAACGGTTCCTCCAGTGAACTCTCTCAGAAAATTGAAAGCTTAAAGCCTTAAAATGAGAATAGATATGTTTATAAGAATTGGTTTTATGTTTGGATTTTTTTTTTTTTTTTTTTTTTTAATTAATACAAAAAAATTAGACAAAGGATATTTTGTGTTTTTTATTTTATTTAGATTTTATTATTATTATTAAAAAAAATTAAAATATTAAAAATCTCAAATCTTTTTAGTTACAATCATTGATATTTTCATTAGGAAGAGACATGTTTGCCACCTTTTCGATTGAAATGAAAGTTTTCAAATTTTAATAATGGTTGGAAATTTTTTTTTTTTTTTTGTTTCTTTTGAGAAGAACGCATTAATATAAACGAGAAAACTCATTTTTATAAAAAATATTAATTTAAATAATAAAATATTAATAAATACAATAATTTATATATAATATATAAATATTATAATTTACTTGCGAACATTTTAAATAATAATAAGTTTAAAAAAATGTTTGAATTTATTTATAAACAAGCGAACTCAAATCACATCTTAGATAAAAACGCATTATCTAAAATAGACATGGACAATACATAAGCAAATTATATATATTTACTGTAGGTGATCATGAGGCTTGATTGACATGAAAACTGCAGCACAGTGCCGAAGCCAACGGTCACTTCCACAGCTTCCATTTCCATTTCCATCTGATGATGATAAACCACTTCCAAACCTGCACCTGCTCTTACCTATGTAACGCCTCCATGCAAATTGTATATTCACTGCAGCCCAAGTTCTCCAATTTGAGGAGTAATACCTAGCTATTTGTTTAACTCTCTTGTTGGCAAAATGGGATCGGAAGTGATCAGTTATGTACCGAAAGTCTCCTGCATATAGGGCGTATGCTTGTACAGGCTCAATGGAAGTGAATGTAGCGGATGAACTCGGTAGTCTATCTAGAAATGGACGGCGAAGGCACCACGATAGGAGCTCATCGCCAAGAAAGCTTCCAGGTTCCAGCATGCTTGTGGCTATCATGCCTTTGCTTAGGCTTTGGCTTCTTCTGATGTGTCCAGTATCAATAAAAATCATTGTTTGCACTGGATCCCCTTCTCTCATAATCTGTCATATGGAAATATGATGAAGTATTTACAGGTACAATGATATCAAACTATTAATAATTTTAGTCTAATATTGTGTATAACCTTTTGGAACAGAGCAAATTACTTTTATTTGAATTAGAGTTCATAATGGTAGGCATTTATGGGTTCTGTTTTTTTTTTCCTTTCCTTTTATGGTTTGATCAAGTTGCAAAACTAGATTTTGGAACCTTTTCATCTTTAGAGTAGACAAGCGGCTTCACACGGTCACAGATGTTGTCAAGGACGAGATTGTCCAAATTGCACAGCAGAGGCACCTGAAAGAGAAAGAAAAGAACAAGAAATTATCAATTTGTGAAGGTCCAAACATCCATACTCTCTAATTGCTCTTCAAATAAGGAGATTTTCAGAGATATCGTTCAAATCTTTAACCTTTTTAATCAGATGTAAGCAAAGATTCCGCTTAATATCTCTTCTCAAGCCTTCCGGCAAGTCGCTGATCAATTCCATCTCATCCTGTCCTCCCATCCTTTCCCATTTCTGGTGTTCATATCGCCGCACTCTCCTCTTTAGATGAGATGGTAACTGTCTGTGCCTCATCCACCATTCCATGTCACGATATCGAAGCTGCATTTGTCTTCTCCTTACCATGATGGCATGCAGAAATACCTTTAAAATTAAGATGCAATAGTCAGTGTCATGTTTTAAACTCCCAGTTGCCAAAATAAGAAATACTGTCAAACAAACAAAAATGAATGGAATTTTGATTTGAGAATGACCTGAATGTTCCCTATTAATAAAGTGAAGAGCATTAAGCCAGCAAGCACCATGATTATAGCAAAGATAACTTCAGCACTTTGGCTTGTAGGTTCAAGATTATTGCCCATGGTACTAGAAACAAAGCCAAAATACATTAGCAGAAGAATAGACATATATGTAGGTTCAGACAAAGATGCATTTCAATCCATGTATATATATACTTGTTAAAACAAACCAACTTCCCCAGGAACCTTAGTGACGACCCCACCAGAACTTCATATTGTAACTTTGTTTACCTTAGAGCCATTAGGCCCCAAAGATTGGAATAAAGGACCTTTATGGTGACAGAATTCATTGAGAAGAGTGGAAGGGAGAATTTATACAGTCCATAGGAAAAGTTTCCGTCTTCATCGAAGCAGAATGGTTTTTGAGTTATCAGTAGGTTACTATTGGCAAAGTCTAGTTTAGAAGCTTCTGCAACACAAGACAATGGTTGAGTGCAATTCCCATGTCTTTCACAGTGTTGAGCAAGGCAAGATGTTATACGTTGTGTAGAAAGGATATACCAGTATCCACCTGATACCTGCAAATCATTAGAATACCCCCAATAGAATTCAATGGTCATAGATAGAAAGCAAGATTTGAAGGATCAAATGACAACAAGATCGAAACAAGAACCTACATGAGAAGCAAGGAAGTAAACAATGAGATTAAGACCAAAACCCCACCAAATGGTGCCAAAGATGTAACCTGTAACTTTTCGCATTCTTTGCATTACACAAAAGCTGTGATAAACCTTTGGTATAAACTGCAGCAAGAAGATGAGTTGTAATATTGCTATTGTCAACGATACTTTGTTTTCCTTGAGCAATTTCTGTACCACCAGGAAGTAGACTGTCTGTTGCCAACAGATATTAATTACTATTTTGAGCATGAATCTTACGACTAAAAAATGTAATAATAAATAAATAAAAGAAAGCAGAGCAAATGTGTTGTTTGATTAACTCTTCAATGACGAGAAAGCATCCTCTATGGAATGAATGTTTTTAGCATGAAAATGAAAGGAAAGAAGGGTACTTGTGGGATGGGCAAGATGACAAAAACATCCAACCAGAACCCGGCAAAGGACCGGAGGTAGTGAGAGGCGACGGCGCGTGCATCCCAGACGAGCTTCCCGGGACCAACAACCCGTGATTCCCTGGACACATAGGCTACCCGAAATTGAAGCCACAAATGCCAAGTGTGAAACAGGTCAACGCACGTGCGAACAACGGCCATGAAAGCCGCGATCCCAACATCCACGTAGATGCAGGGCTGCTTCTTATCATCACCATTCCACCTGAAAGATACGGCGAAGAAAAATAGAGGATCAACCGCCAATGCCACACCACGGGCCAGCAAAATAGCTCGGTTCCACCTCAGCAACCTGGTGCTGCGAGGGTCCAAAACTTGACCGAGACACCCCGAAGATTGCCGGTGGTTGGGAGGTGCCGATTGCCTTTTTCTGTTTCTCCGTTTAGTCTGATTATTAATGGGGACTAGAGATGAACCAGCGGTGGCCTCCCATTCGGGCTGCTGATCCAGGTCCCAGCTACTTGAGTGGAAAACCGGGACACCAACCTGAGTGCATGCATAACATCCGTAAGAAGGATTGGAGTTATCATTCTCATCGGAGCAAAATTTGACTCGTCGGAATATCTCTGTCATCTCTACCTGAGGATTAAAAAAAAAGACCCATAACTAAGCTAAAGCCATTAATGGACGATTTTTTTAGTTGTCTCCCCATTATCATGGATGTGGAGAAGAAATTGACCAAGAGAAGATGCAAGTGGTACCAAGAAAATACCCCTAAAATGTAGTTCAAATTAAAGCGAAATTTTCCAAGACAGAGGAACTGAAGGAGCACATTATGACTCTGAAAGAAAGAGCGACGGTGGAGTGGGAGTGGGAAGCGGAAGTAATTTAGTGGGCCCGATGCTGATGGTGGATTACTTGAATTAGGTAGCCTACGCTTCGATAAACCCTCTTAAGAAGAGATTTTTGTTCCCTAATAAATAACTACGCATTTAGACTATATTTTGATAAGCGTTTTATTAGAGTTGAGTGAAGAATGTTTGTCTTTCAATAATACTTTTTTTTTTTTTTGAAAAAAAAAGAAAAAATTGTTCTCCAAAAACACACTTATAAAATTTGTGAATCCTACCTTATTTAAAAAGTATATATTATTAATAAAATTACTTGTATACATTTTTTTCAAAACAAACATTCTTTTACATAAGCAATCATTATATTTATAAAATTTATATATTTAACCCCAATTTTTTCAATATAAAATTCAATTCAATTTAAACCTATGTGGTCTACAAGTGACCCAATTTAATTAAATATTATTTCTAATATTAATAAAATAATATTATACACTTTTATTAAAAAAATATTATTTTTACAAAACTAATTATTATACTCTATAAAATTTATATAATAAACTTCACTTTTTTTAAATACAAAATTCATTTTTAATAAAGTGATAAGTAATATTCATTTGAGTTAGATTGTATTTTTAAAATATATATATATATATATATATTTTTTCAAAAATAATGGTTATGCAAACTCACCTTAGACTTCCTTTCCATTAGACGTATAGGTATCTAAAGTAACTAGTTAAATTAATTTCAATTTGGTGGAATTAAATTACATAATCTAATTTTAATTGGTAATAAAATTTCATTTTGACTTTTACATAAATTACACTAAATGTCAAATTTAATAATCTCAAATAACATTTACAAGAGGGGAGGAGTGATACAATTAAAAAATCTCTATTATAAGGTTTTTTTTTTTTTTTTTTTTTTACCCCTCGGATATTTATTTTTTACTTTTAAAATTTCTATTTACAGAAGTTGATTAGTATTGACAGTAAATTAATATAGGGATAAAATATATCAATATTAATAATATAAAGAATAAAATGATATAAAAAATTTAAATTGAAATTAAATTATAACAATTATATAAATTAAGGGATCAAATATATTAATTTTTTGAAAAAAAAAATTAGTGGGTAACAACTTAGTTTATAATTTGAAAAATCATGAGTTAAAAGAAGAGATGAAAGTGACTCAAAAATTTTAAATATATATATATATATATATATATATATATATTAATTTTCTTTTATTATTCTTTATTACTCTTTCGTTACTTTTTCACTTATTACAGTGAAAAATTTCCTATCCTTAAAAACATATCAAAATTTTGTATATCTTTCATTTTAAAAAATTTAAAATACTTTATCCGTTGGACTCTAATTTCTTACCTGAAGTCCGATAAAGATATATATATATATATATATATTTTTGGTAATTGACAAAGATATATATATGTATATACACTATATATACCTAGGCAGGCTCGAAGAAGGAACCTCAGAATTTTATTTGTATTTATTTATTCATACATGAGTTTAATCATCACTTATGTTTTTCACACTACAAGAATTAACTGCAAATTTTAAGACGTGGATCAGAAGAATTAACTCGAATGTTTATATTAGATATGGGTAGGTAGCAGAAAGTAATAAACTGTCGGTGGTGGGGGGCGGGGGGAGAGGTGCTGCAATTATTTATTTATTCGAGATGGTCATGAGGCCTGATTGACATGAACATGGCGGCATACTGCCGGAGGCGGCGACTCTCATCATCCCCGTTTGTAATGATGAGATGATGGACCTGTTGTTGTTGTTGTTGTGTTGTCTTCGTCCTTTGTCGGTAACGGCGCCAAGCTAATTGAACATTGACGGCAGCCCAGGTTCTCCAATTGGATGAATAATATCTGGCTGTTCGTTTGAGTCTTTCGTTATTAAATTTATAGCGGAAGTGATCAGTAATATACCTTAGGTGGTTGGCATTGAGGCCAAATGCTTCAGTTGATTCCACGCAGGTAAATGTTGCTGAAGAAGCTGGAAGTCTGTCTATAAATGGCCGTCGAAGACACCATGAAAGTAGTTCGTCACCAAGAAATCCCCCTGGTTCAAGTACGCTTGTGGCTACCACCCCTTTACTCAGGTTTTGATAACTTTTCACTCGTCCCCGAACTATGAATACGATCCTTTGCACAGGATCTCCTTCTCTTATGATCTGTTCGGTGACAATATATATATATATATATATATATTAAAAGCCACCAATAATATTTTCTTCCATTGAAAATGCAGTAGTTCATATATATACATATATATATACACACACCTTCTCATCTTTGGAGAATACAAGGGGCTTAACTCTGTCACAGATATTGTCGAGGATGAGATCATCCAAACTGTGAAACAGAGGTACCTGAAAAAAAATTTTACCTCAGAATCTCTGCAATGGAGGGGAAAGTTAATTTGTTTCCTTTTGAGTAAATTACCTTCTTTATTAAGTCGAGGCAAAGAAATCGCTTAATGTCTCTTCTAAGTCCTTCGGGTAGATCTTTAATCAATTCCATTTCGTCTTCACCGCCCATTGTTCTCCAGCTCTGGCGTTCATAGTGGCGAACTCTCTGTCTCAGCTGAGAAGGTAACTGTCTCCGCCTCATCCACCATTCCATATCTCGACACCTTAGTTGCATTTTTCTCTTCCTCGCCATTACGGCGTGCAAGAATACCTTTTTTAAACCCAAAAATAATATATATATATATATATATTAAAACATGCTCTGGTCATCTCACGTTAAAATAAAAAGACATCAAACATCCTAGGTTAATTTTACCTGAATGTTTCCGATCAAGAGAGTGAATAACATCAGCCCGCTCAGCACAATGCATATACTGAAGATCAATTCCAGCCAGTGACTTGTTGGGTCCAAGTCATTCCCAAAGGTGCTACGAACATTATTATTATAAAATTCGCTATCCGGTATAGCAATATGAATTCGTAGTAGTACATATGAAAAGAGGAAAAGAAGTACCTCAGACTCATTAGTCCCCAGAAAATGGGATAAAGTATCTTTACAGCGGTAGATTGGCTGGATACGACAGGAAGAGCCCATTTATATATCCCATACCGGAATGTTCCATTAACATCTAAGCAAAGTGGTTTCCTGACTGCAGTAGTTGAGTTACCACCACCACATGGGTTCCCAAATGTATCTGCGGGTAACCGAAACTGGTAGCAGATTTCATCTGAGCAAGACAAAGAAAGATTACACTTTCTTCTACTATCACACTGCTGTCTGAGGCAAGAAGCAACACGTTGAATTGCAAGAATGTACCAGCATCCACCAGCAACCTGTACAAATCCGAACCCCGGAACTCAAAAACAAGAAATGAACAGGGAAATCCAAGGTTGCAAAATAGGGCAGGGGAGGACTGACTACTTACATGAGAAGCAATGAAGTATGCGATCAGATTAAGGCCAAAACCCCACCAAATGGTACCAAAAATATAACCTGTAACCTTCTGCATTCTCCTCATCAAACTTATACAATGATAGACTTTGGGAAGGAATTGGAACAAGAACATCAGCAATAGAATTGTCATTATCAGCTTTATCTGCTCATCTCTGATCAACTGGGGGACAACTAACCAAAACACTGCCTATAGATTGGTGGGAGGGGTGGGGGGGGGGAGGAAACAAAAGGTTAAAATGAAAATAAGGATTATACTGAACTGACCCCCCATTAATCAATTATTATTCCACAATCATTCTTACTATGGATATCCTAATCCTAAATCAGGAAAAGACTATTAAAAATCATTCCTATAAATGAGCATAATATTATATATATTTTTTTAATGTAGTTATTCGATATGGGACGAGATTTTAGCCATACTGTTGATTTTGACATGTCAACTTCAATACATGGATTTTTCTAACGTATGTGGAACAGCTGTCTGTCTGTCCATCCATTTACAGTGTTCTACTCGAGCAAAAATATCAACCTCTGGTGCCTAAACAATCCTACCAAGAATAAAGATTATTATTATTATTATTATTAATCATTCATTTCTTTCACTATATATTATAAAGTAGGAACTCCACGGCCAACAACATTTTTCACTTTTTTACTTTATTTATTATAATTATTAATATTTCTTTTCGAATGAATAGCTCCCACTCGATTTATTTATTACTATTAAACAAAAACAAATAGTAATAGAATTTGTTTATTAAAAGAATGAATTGTTTTTTAAATAATATTAATAATAATAATTTACGAAGGGAATTTTGAAATTATCTATTTTTGGAAGGGGTGACGCGAGAGAGTAATGAAAATGTCATGATGGAATGGCATAAAAAGAAAAGAACGTGAGGAAAAAAAGTTACCATTGGTTCTGTTCTAATACAACACCCAAATTATTCTCGATTGTGTAGAAATTTTTAATTATTCATCCAATGGGAAATAATAAAAAGAAATATATATATATATATATATTAATTTGAAATGGTATGGGAAATTTAATTATGGGAATTTTGGGAAACCTGTGGAACGGGAAGAATCACGAAAGCGTCGAACCAGAAACCTCGGAAGGATCGGAGATAGTGAGAAGCAATGGCCCGAGCATCCCACACGAGTTTACCGCAACCTACGACCAACGATTCTCTGGAAACGAACGCCAAACGGAACTGCAACCATAAATGGAAAAGGTGAACGGCGTCGAGGCAAGTACGGAGAACGGTGACGATTATTGCCAAGCTGCCGTCCATGTACAAGCAGGGAGAGCCACCGCGACCAACGGACAGAGCGTAGAAGAATAAGGGATCAACGGCCAGGGCCATTCCGCGTGCCAGTAAGAAAGCTCGGTTCCACCTCTGTACTCGCTTGCTACGAGGGTCCAAGACACGTCCAAAGACTCCCTTGGATTGCCCGTAGGAAGCGGCGGAACGGTTCCTACTTGGTTTCCTAGGCGGCCGATTCTTGATTGGTATCAACGAGGAACCGGCAGAGGCCTCCCACTCCGGCTGGTGGGCCCTGTCGCAGCTGGTGGAGTGGAAAACAGGGATGCCCACCTGAGTACAGGCGTAGCATTCCAGTGAGTTTGAGACGGGGATATCCTCTTCGTTTTCATCACTGTTGTCGGGCTGAAGTTGAGCCGGTCGTCGCCTGAATAATATTCCAAACCACCTATATATATATACACACA
The DNA here is from genome assembly GCA_035583425.1 of Marsdenia floribunda. Lineage (NCBI taxonomy): Eukaryota > Viridiplantae > Streptophyta > Magnoliopsida > Gentianales > Apocynaceae > Marsdenia > Marsdenia floribunda. The sequence goes on along the minus strand of JAXGGT010000077.1, from coordinate 4,385 downwards.
CACACACAATCATAGATATCAGCACACAATGAGGCAGAAAAACAAAAAAAAAACAGAACTTCACAAGATAATAAATATTTAAATTTTAATTAATCAGTTTGACGAACTATGCAAATAAAAATAGTACTAGCTAGCTATACGCAAATCCATCGGATTCGGTGGGTGACCTTGAGAGGGAGAAGTGGAGGAGGTCTGGACTAGTGGCCATCTTAGTGGGAAGGGAACCATGGGAGGAGAAAACTGTGATGATGTTGGTAGTGGTGATGGTGATGATAGAAATTAAAAAGGATTTTGGGCAAAGGAATATTATTTGGTCATCATGTCCATGTACATATACACGTGATATGCTAATCAGTGAGTGAATAGTGAGAGGGGGTCGAAGGTTGTGGAGCAGAGAAGAGAGAAAAGGAAAGAAGTTTTGTGTGATCTCTTTCTCTGCCAAAGATCCCGTCGCATGTGGCACATGTTGATGGGAGTCTCTCCTATAAGACGAATAACCAGTTCGGCTGTGTCACGGCCGTGGGGTCTAATGTCCAGCTCCGTGGTCCCTATTTTCGGGGCAAAGGTCTGCCCATAATAATCTTTGCCACGTATCTTCATTAAATGAACTCACTCTCATTGTTTAGTGCGTCCGAGTTATATTAAATGGGTTTTAATTATAGGCGGTACTTTTAAGACATCTCTACATTTAAATTAATTTTCTTTCAAATCGAGTAGGTCTCTTATAGTGATAAATTTTAACCCCAAATTTATAAACGTGTTGAACTATCTCTTTCCCTCTTAAATAAATAGTAATTCTAACTAGTTTATTTATTTATTATATATATATAGAGAAATTGGCCAGTTTAGTCCCTTATCTATTTTCAATAATTAACATAGGTCCACAATCTATTTTTTTGACCTGTTAAGTCCCATA
>JAXGGT010000076.1:15089-36200 GCA_035583425.1 Marsdenia floribunda | reverse complement strand
ATCGCAGCCTCCAGCTGCGTTGAGGCCAAACCGGCGTAACGTTTCGAACCCTAGGTCATTGCACGACTGTTTGGCCTAAATTAGGCCAAACTTGGTATAAACCCGAAAGAATTATACTTTTGATTAAAAATTAAACTAATTAATAAATTTAAAATAGAAAAGAATGTCTTATGATTATTAAAATTCCCCTATGGGTCCGAAAATAGCCCATTTAACTTATCAGGTTTAGAAGCCCATTCAAGAACAGCGGAATATAACTATGGGCTGGCCATTTTAAATTCAGCCCATTTTAAACCTCACCCATAAACCCCTTGGTCGATCGTTACTAATTGGTGAAGATAAGCTAAATGAGATTCACTTACCGAAACGGCAACAGCGGAAACCCTAGAGGCCTCTCCCTTCTCATATTGTTAGCTGTTCTCTTTGGTGTGCTGGAAATATAGAGAGCTGATCTGCGGCTGTTCAATTCGACAATGGCGACTTCGAAAACCGTGAAAGATGTCTCTCCTCACGATTTCGTTAAATCTTATGCGGCTCACTTAAGGCGATCTGGGAAGGTGCCTCAAATTTCTACTGCTTCGATTAATCTTGTTTCGTTAGTTTATTATGTGCAAATGTATGATAATTTATCATAAACCGTTCATCATATGGTAGACAAAGAACTTGCATTTATGTGCTATTTCGCGGTGATTTTATTATTTTTAAAATGTATATCTTTTATAGATTTTAAAGTATATTTCAATTTTTTTTCTTTATGTTTTTGCCTCTAATGGCATGGGACTTGCTTTTTTTTTTAAATTTATGTTGGAATTACTAGTTTTATGGAATTTTGTTCTGGAATTGGTTGAAACGTGAATTTTACATGTGGTGTGTGTGGTGCCGCGTTGTATCGAGTCTAATGTACCTCATTTTCCGTTTGTAGATGGAACTTCCCAACTGGGTTGATATTGTCAAAACTGGTAAACTGAAGGAACTTGCTCCTTATGATCCCGATTGGTATTACATCAGAGCCGGTATTACCATCTTTACTCGTCTATATTTCCCATATCTGAGTATGCCTTCACAGAAATACATTAGATGACTAATGGATATATGATCTCATTTTCTATTTGTGCTGTTGTATTTAAATATTTATTATGGATTACAGCTTCTATGGCTAGAAAAATCTACCTGAGGCAAGGCCTCGGAGTTGGCGCCTTCAGGAGGATTTATGGTGGAAGCAAGAGGAATGGAAGTTGTCCGCCACATTTCTGCAAAAGTAGTGGAGCTGTTTCTCGCCACGTTCTTCATCAGCTACAAAAGATGAATATTATTGATTTGGATACAAAAGGGTGAGATATTGGCCTGTTATATCTTCTTCTCATCTAAACTTCTAATAGTCTTAACATGTTAATACTTGATGAATATTATTAATCTGGATCCGCAATGGTGGGATAGCCCCATGTTTTTTCTAGACTTAGAAGGTACTTAACATGTTAATACTTGAGTGATCATGGTGTCATCCTCATCTTGTTGCATGAATTGATCTGTGTCACTTGCATAGTTGAGTTTTCACTCACAATTTGTGATCACGATTAGTGGTTTATGAATTGATTTTTCTTATTGTCTTTCAGTGGAAGAAAAATAACCTCAAATGGGCAGAGAGATCTTGACCAAGTTGCAGGCCGCATTGTAGTTGCACCTTGATGGTTGATACTGCTCCTGCTATGTCTGTCAATTTTGTTTAGATTTAGGTTCTTTTTAGAATTTCCCTTTTTGGGCCCAAAGTTTTGTGGAAGATGTAAAAATATTCAAACAGGTTTGGTCTAAAATTCTGAGCTTTACCATGCCTGAAGTGGACTCTTTTCTTTGTGTTCTGTAGTTTGGATCTGTTCTGTTATTTTTTCATTCTATGTGTTGCAACTCTACCTGCTAACCAGTGCTTGAGAGAGGGAGCTATGTCAACTAACTTATTTCCTCAACATGTTGGAATTGGAACTTATTTTTAAAGAGTATTTGGGATCAAGCGTGTTAAAGCAAGTTTTGAGTTGAGAGATTCTGTTGTAAATTAAATCGTCCTAGTTTGCAAATTATATAAGATAACAGTGTCGCGGAGGCTGGATTCCCCTTTATATGAAAATAAGATATTATATGAACACTGTGCAGTAGGTGTTCTAGTTTGGTAGTATTATGTTGTAAGGCGGTGGACAACCTTTTTTATCTTTCTGAATTTTTTGTCACTGCTTCATTGGTGAATTCCAAAACTACAGCTGTCGAGACGCAGGCAAGTAAACGTACCTTCTGGTGATAAAGTTTGACCTTGCATTCGCAGAATCGCCTAATTGTGCACCAATTTGCTTTGGTTCTTTCTCTGAACGCGTAGGGTCACCTGGAAAATTGGTTTGTCTTCTACTATGCGAAGTTTGAAACTAAATCCAAACCTAGATGAAGGGAGGTCTCATCTGTGCATTATTTTCTTTGGTAACTTCTATTTTCTCCTTTCCAAGTTGGAATTGATTCAATGATGGGGGTAGAGTAATCTAATCTGCTTTTGTAACTAATGTCGCAGCTAAAGGAATTGCCAAAATGCGTTAATAACGTTTTGCCTCCTCGGAGATTACAGCAAGATACAAAGTTAAAACAACTGGTAATAATCTCGCAACCCTTTTTTTCCCTCATAAAAAGTGCAAAGATGACTATGAAACAGTACACATAACAATCATGTATCAACAATATAAAATGGCATGCCATTGTGCCAGCAAAACTATCACAAGAAATCCTGTCCCTCCTTTCCAGAAAAAGTAAAAATGTCATCTTTCCCCTGTAGAGAAGATAAAAAGTGCAAAGATGACTATGAAACAGTACGCGTATATCAACAATATAAAATGGCATGCCATTGTGCCAGCAAAACTACCACCAGAATTCCTGTCCGTCCTTCCCAAATTTCTTACAACTCTTTCTTTATTGCTTCATCATGTACACAGGATGATTAAAAGAATATTTAAGATAAGCTGCCAAAAGAAGAAAAAAATGTATTCGTTGATTCCACCACCAGAGTCTCTTTTCCACCTATTAGTCTCTCCTTTGTGCTTTCACTGCTGCTGCACCATACAGAAGTCGCTCCAAGACATGCAGGATTTCATCTTCTTCTGTTGAGGTACATGGAACTTAGGGTCTCTTGGAATGGTTGGAAGCTTGTTTGACCTAACCAGCACAATTACAACAAAGATAATTATACTTGTTAATCTGATGCAACTAAGATTTTTTTTTTTTTTTTTTTCTGTTAGTGAAAATATATGCACGACACAATTTAATATGCGGGTTAGTAAGCAAGCAAATGTACCTCCTGGGGATGAAAGGCCTGTCAAAATAGGGCATTGGTTGAGCTTTCGGAACAAGTTCCTTTCTAAGCCTTCTAATCTCCTCCTCCTCTGCTAACTACAGTAAACAATAAAGCTAAGTGTCATCTAATCCCTCCCTTCTGCTTTAACTAAGAAGACAATATTCTAATAAAAATGTCAAATCTGTAAGTGTAATTATTTTCTACATTTTCTCCGTCATTTTACCTTCTGCTGTCTTTCTCTTTCCAGCCTATACTGTTCAATAAGGTTCATCTTTTCAGACACCTACATCATAGAGAGTGCAAAAAGAAATTAGAGCTGCTGGGTTTATTACAAATTACACCGTTGATCTAAAACTGGATAAAATGCTCCTTTTTTCTTGAGAATAGTAATGTTTATTAAAATGAAAAAAGAAAAAAGAAAAAAAAAAAAAACAGGCTATTAAGTTCAAACTTCAATCTCCAGCGATAAACGAGACATCATAAAGGTAAAAAAGAAATGAAAAGTATGTCTGACCTGATTATCGAATTCCGCACGCTCAACAGCCCTCATGTCACTGTGAAGTACCAAATCTATTGGTAATGTAATCTCCTTAACTGGAGGCTTCACCAAACACTGTGAAAAACAGAAGCTAAATGAACTCACTTGTATACATAGGCTGAAATAAACCTATTCGTGAACCTGGAAAATATACAAATTATGCCTCTTATGACCATTCCACTAGAATAACACTTGGTTAAGTTGGCTGCAGTCAATGATAGAGAAGAAGTTCATTTCTTTCAATAATTTTCAAATGAGCTCAAGAACATCCAAAAATTAGTAGTTACGTTAATAAGAGTAGCAATATAAATGATGAGCTTTATTGGGAATAAAATTATGGCAATCAGATTATTAATATCCTCTTATCTGTTCCACAGAAAGCACATTTTATTTTCATATCAAATCGTAAACTCAATTCAGATACATTAGAAAAAGAAAAAATCACAAAAGATTTGCCTACCTCTGGCTGGTCTGTTGTCCAGGGGAGACCTTGGGCCATAGGTATCCGCAACTTTGCCTCTTCTTCCATCATTTGTTGCACCTTTTTAACAAATTCTTCCTCTTTAGATCTTCCCCTTTGCTGCATGATAGATCAATTAATAAATCAATAGGATGCAAAGTAATTGCAACTCTAACCTAATATTCTGCTGATATGAAGGACGCAAGACAAGAATTTCTTATTCCCATCTGGATAACCATAAATATGAGACAAATTAGAAAGGGTAGGTTGAAGAATCAGCTGTTCAAGGATGCATCCAGGAATTGGAGATGTAGGAGAAATTATCTCGATTTATACCTACAGTCTCAAAGTGAACTGAACCTTCATTATTATTTTTCCTGAGCTCCAAACTGTCTCCAGTTACCCGGGTACTAGAGTGTGTACTTTTGCAGTATATCTAAGATCTAAAGGATAGTTGGCATAACATTAACTACATTGCTTTTGTTTTTCTCAAAGAGCTATATTTATATATGAATATATATATTAGAATCATGAATGTACAAAATTAAGATGATTCTAGACACAAATCATAAATACATATAGCAATTTTCTAACTCAAACCTCTGTTCTAAGCTTGAACGGTTTCAGGGAGGTTGCCTTCTGCTGCTTTTTCTTCCGTTGTCTTCTGGCAAATGTCCCAGATGATTCAGCACTCTGCACATTGATAAATATGCATACAATATGATCAATCAATGAGCTGAAATAATTTTAACTAATGACCAATAATGAAATTCTTACATTTCTTCCGCTTCTTTGGCCACCATCAGAGGTCCTGCTTGAAATGCTAAAAATTGAAATGTTAGGTAAAAGCAGATCAGGAACCAATTGAATAAATCTGGAAAACATAAAAAAAAATACAATTGATATGCTGATAAAATGCTATCACCAACCTTCCTTGACTGCTATCTAATGAAGCAGAGAGACGTGAATCCAATCCCAAACTCTCTGAAGTGAGGAAAAAATCTGATGGGCAGAATGAAGATGACGAGACTTGTGTCTCGGAATCCCCTGTTGGGTGTAACCCTGGCAGGGCCCATTTCGTTCCTTTTTTATCATCCTCAATCTCCTGCTCATCTTTTTCATCCGGATTGTTTGATTTTGGAAACGAAAGAAGCTTCTCAAAAGCCTTAACTAAGTGCATCACTCTTCCAGAACCAGGTTCCGGCACATTCTCCCTTGCAACTTCCATCAACTTATCCCTTCTCCTCTTGGTATTAGAATCCGAAACGGCCATCTCACCAGCCCCCTCAATTTGATCTTGATCATTCTCTTCGTCAAATCTGGAGGTTTCAGAGCAATCATGAAGTGCAACCCGAACCTCGGGTTCGTTGCCTTCCTTCAATTCATTTTCACCTCCACGGCTACCACGATTTTTGAAAAATTCTTCCTGTGAAGCCCTCAGGCTCTCATAAGCGACACACAAGCACTTACCATCAGCCGCCTTGTTGTTATTGCACTTACAAACCACAGTCGTTGAGGATTTAACCTTCTCACTCTTGGAGTTCTTTTTAGCCACAATGAACTTTCTCTCTCGGAACTTTTTCTTGATTGGAGGCGAAGCCACTGGATTAGGGGTAGGGTTACATTTTTTAGTAACCGACTTTTGTGATTTAGTAGCAGATTTGACAGATGGTGAATTCAACGACTTCGAAACCGGACTTGTCGTGTTGGGGTTGCAATTCTCCGAGTTCTTCGAACTGTCGTTGATCTTTGATTTGTTCGATTTTGAGTCTTTTGAAGGAGTGGTTCCTCCGGCCGTTTTGCCAATCAACTCCATCGGAAAAATCGCCAGGAGTGTGCTAAACAGAAGAGTTATTGGAAAGATCTCCCGAGTGGGAAAAGAGATGAATGATGAATACTGGGGTTTACAAGATTGTTAATTCTATCGTGTGAGTGTTCTTTGCATTCCTTCAGAATTGGAGATTCGGAACAGAAATGCGGAAAGGGGAAATAGAAGAACGTTGAGCTTCAGCCGCTCTTGTAACGGCTTTTTTTTTTTTTGTTTTTTTTTTTTTTTTTGGTGGGCTTAGTTTTGGAGCGTGAGATTATTTGTTTTAAAAAATACATGGCGAATCTAGGCCGTCGGATATTATCGAATTCCGAAAGCGAATGCCGATATGGTATTAATTACCGTTGAGGCAACTCAGATCATTGGCAGTACCGCCAATGCCAATTCGGATCAGGCTTTTAATCTGGACTTAATATTTGATGGTTGGACTCTGTACTATGATCTATTAATATTTTCAGTCATGGGCCCAAAAAATTTATTATTTCCATGTCGGCCTATTAAAATTGTTAGGAGCGAAGTAAATTGTTTACTATTTGCACATTCTTCCCTTTTTTTTCCCCCAAAAAAATATATATATATAATAATTAGAATATCTAATATTCGAAATCACTATTTTGACTAATCTAAATTTAACCTGAGTAAAACTATTAAATATTCTAATTAAATTTGAAACTATTAATTTCGTACCCAAACTTGAAAAATATTATTATAACAAATTATAATTCGCAATTGATAATTTATACAAATTAAATTATAAATTAAAATTTAATTTTAAAAAAAAAGTAAAAATTTTATTTAAGTAACCTCAACACCACCGTTAATATATTATTACTATTAATTATTATTTTTTCAAAAAATTAAAATTTATATATTTAGTTTTAAAAATTATTATGTCTAGTATTATATTTATAATTTTATATTTGGACTCAATTAATATTTAATTTTTGAGTATAAATATGATTTAGGTCTAAATACTGAAAAGTTAGATCTAAATTCGATATTTTTAGGGTCAAACCCGAGTATTCTAAACCTATTGACTGTTGCAGAGTCTAACTTTTATTTAAAAGAATGTCTCACTTAAGTTCTTACATGACTCTTACAACAATTGTTAAACTTGTGACCTTACCTATATCATTCACAATACATCTACTCATTTGGTTTGACCCAAATGATAATACTCGAGTACCACCAAGGTGCTTGCCCAAGTGGAACTAGCTCTACACTTCCATACGGGAGATCTAGGGATCTAATCCGATTAAACGAAAGCGCTTGCGTTAGTAGACCATGTATCTCTGCGTGTGGGAGGAGCAGTGGTCCCCTTGTTACCTTGGTGGGACTATGGTGACTTAGTTGGGTTTGTTCCCGGCGAGCCTAACCCCTATGGCGAATGGAACATTTCATAGCAGCGAGGTGGTTACTTAGTTGGGGATGGCAACTCAGTTCTTCCGCCCCTTGCCTTTAATTACCAAAAAAAAAAAAAAAAAAAACATGATAATATTCGAGTTTAAGATCAATTATTTATATTTCTTGTCAAAAAATAATAACTTCGTTGATTTGACTTGTCAAGTAAAAAATCGACACAATCTTCTAAAGGTCTTCCTAATAATTTCTTTTTTGTATTAATGGGTTAGAACACCTATTTACCCAAAAAAAAAAAAAAAAAAAAAAAAATTTATACGCCATTGAATTTTTTTTTGTCAAATTTTTCAAAATAAAAAAAAAAATTATATAAAAAGAGACTAGAAGTATGAGTAATTTATTTTTTGAATTCAATCAATTTTTTTTTTTTTTTTTTTTTTTGAACGGAATGATTCGGTCTTTTCTTACGATTCACTCGACGCTTTATTGAGCCGACAAGCAATTTTGATTCTTGAAATTTAAGTCATCTTATTTATTTATTTATTACATCTACCTATCAAAATTAATGCAGTAATGTGGCTGTACTAAGTTTTGCATTGTGATCATTGTACATCAAACCAAATTTTTGTCTTCAAATGGAAGGTACCACAAAACCCCCCTTTTTTCCCCCTATAATCTAGCTCTTCCTACCCTTTTTCATCTTTTTAAGTCAAATTTCTTACAAAATTAATATTTATCTTTATTTTTTATTAAATATATCACACATATTAAAAATAATTTATTACATGCAACTATTTTCTCCGCTCTTTTATTATTTATCATAATTTTTTTTTTTTTAAAAAAAAAAATTGATGTTTTTTTTATTATTATTTTTAGGTTAAATTTATTTTTTCACAATAAAAATAATTAATAAATATTAATTATAAGAGTATTAAAAAAAAAAAAATTAATACATGCATATCTATTTTTCCTTAATCTAACAAATAAAAACATGAAAGGAGCAATAATTTTGTGTTCCCTTTGCGTCACTTATAAAAAAACACATTCGCCGTAAGTGTGATAGGGTGAGGCTTTCGCCCAAGAAAGAGTTATATTTTGAGAACGCAATCCAAACTGAATACAGATTAATTGAAACAGTGATTTCAAATATCGAATGATTTAACAGAAAATACAGAAAAATTGATGTATCTTCAATTAAAAATACTAAAATATTTTTTATTTTATTTTTTTTATAAAGAATAATTAATAAATATAAGTGGTAAATTATTAATTGTAGAGTTATTAAAGGAAAAATATTAATAAATATATTTTAATTAAATAAAAAAATTCTTTCATAAGATACGTAAATAAATAAAAACGAAAAGAATAATAATAATAAGTGTTTCGGAGAATATGAATAATATAAGTACCTCCCATTAATTACTTTAATAAATAAAGACATTTCAATAAATTTTTTATATTGTATTTTCATTATTTATTAACATAATTAATAGACCACTTCAAAAAAAAAAAAAAACATAATTAATAGACAGTACACGTGTTAGTTATGTTTAAATGGACTTCAGAAATGAAGATAATTATGTTTTTTTTTTTTAAAAAAAAAAAAAATTATGAAAAAGAATATTATAGAAAAGGAAAGATAATTAATATACCAAAATCAATAATTATTTTTACCACTAAAGCAAATTTTATTCCATTACCAAAGTTAAAACCCTAACAACATTTTATTTTTTATTTAAAAATTCATTATTATTATTTTTTTTTTTGGTAAAGGCTAATTATTATTATTATTATTTTAATCGTGCTTTGACAATTTTGACAATTTAATTTAATTAGTATTATTAAATTTACCTATTGTTGTTATTAGACTAAATCTTAATTTAGCTAACACGTGTTCCATGTGAAGTACCAAGATTTGTTTTACTATCACTAAATTAAAATTACAATTAGGTTAAGTGTATTTTCAAATAAATTAAAATAAAAATAAACAAGCATTAAGGGGTCTTTTCTTGGCAATGGGGCAATGCCTTTGGTTTGTGAAACTATCTTTATCATTGGTTGTTGTCTTAAAATCTTGTTTATGTAATTTTAAATAAATTAGTTGAAAACAATATTACGATAAGCGATCTCATTTATAATTATAAATATTATTAAATTAAATTGCAATAATAATAATAATAATAATAACTATTAAAAAGTAAAAAATTAAGTTAAGCAAATCACACACACATGTATATATATACAAAATAGACGTGTGGGAGAAAAAAAGGAGAAAAAAAAAGACATTTTTTCCGTATTTAGAACAAAAAATGAATGAAAAATTATCATTTACTATAAAAATGTTATTGAGACGTATTTATTAATGTATTTTAAAATTACAAATTTTAAATTTATTTTATTATTTATATATGTAAAAATATCTTTAAAAATAAATAATTAAATAATTAAAAATGTCTTAATAGATTAAAAAATAGTTTTAAAAAATTCAATTTTATTCATCTACAGATGGCTATAGGAACGGTTAAAATTGATACGCTTATATCTTTATTGAGACATTTATATCGAGTGCATTAAAATAAAATACACCCTAATGTATATTATATTGAGACGCGTACGTGCATCTTGATATATATGTATCTATATATTTTAGTGATTTTTCCTTCTTGCACCATGAGTCTCACGTGCTTTTCTATGAAAAGGACTTGCCATAAATAAGTTAAAACTACTTTAATTTTTTATTTTTTTGTTGCAAAAAAAAATTGTAAACAAAAATTTTCATACTGGACGCGAATGCATGGCTAAGATAGCACCAATTTTATCCATAATTTTGAGTGTCATGAGTTCAAATTACGTTAGACTAAAAAAAACCTCAGAATTGCGAAAAATAAAAATAAAAATCATGAACAACTTGGTGAATATAGCTCCAAAACATTTAAGATTTTAATATATTTGATCCTAAATATTTTATTTTGAACTTCTTAGATCTTAAATAAATTAAATTTTGTGGTTTCATCCTTTTGAACAAAGAAGGATTTGAGCAAGACTATGAACACAATGACTTTCAAACATTTATTATCTTTATTTAAATCATTTGTCATAAAAAAAAAAAAAATCAAAATTACAAAATATAATTTATTTAGAATCTAAAAAATCAAAATAAAATATTTTTGATCGAAATCGCACTCACATATGTAGCTGTTTAAAAACTTGGAGTTAGAGTTTACCTCCTGCAAGGGACCTATTCGGCTCGAGCGAATATTAGTCTGAATGTGGACATGACTTAAAGGTGCAGCCCATAGTTGGGACTCATTCAAGACACCTCGTACAGTAAACAAAAATATATATATTTTTAATCAAATATACCAAAATTTTAAATATTTGAAATTATATTCAACGATATTCCAAACAAGAATCATATTAGATTATATGATTTCATAAAATGTTATTTTCCTAGATTAGGTTGATTTGCTACCAAAAAAAAAAAAAGGTCTATTTGTTTAATGTCAAATTATCTAAATTAATTCCTTAATAATTAAGATGAGAAGTTTTACTCGTAAAATTTTTATTATTATTTTTAATTAAAATTTATATATTTAAAACCAAAATTTTCAATTGAACCGATTAAAATATTTTGTCATAATTTAATATTTTGGTATTAATAAAATACACTTTTTCAATAACATATCAACACAATATATATATATATATATATATTGTATATATATTTGAGAAAAATTGGTGGATTTTTTCATTGATGCAATTGGGTACGTACATTTGATCTATTTTTTCACAAAATTTTGACTTTCCAAATAATAGATTTTGTGAAGAAATGAAACAAATACACTAATTTATCATACATTTAGAATTTACTTTAAAAAAAAAAAAAAAAAATCTACCATATCAAAATTATAACTATTAGAGACCAAAATCAAGAATTTTCCGTATCTTTAAAGACTAAATAGATAGAAATAAACTCAACATGGATTTCTTGATACTGACCGGAGGCCGGAACACTTGCATTACCGGGAAACAGAACAAACAATGTACATACAGTAAGTAATAGTAATAATACACCGTCAAAGCAGCAGCTTTCGAATTTCTAACGCCATCCTTACGCTGGCCAGATCCTAAAGTCGTGTTTGAGAATAGTGCATTTCCAAATCAAAAGAAAAAAACGCGTTTTTTCAAAAAAAAAAAATCACATACATAATAATAAATACTAGGGACTTTTTAAGTTTTAACCATTCTCTCTCGCCCACATTCCCACCCTTGGAAACCGGATTTAGAAAATTCCCTGTGCACCCAACCTCTTCTACCAACCTCCCTCCCGACAAGGTCACTTCCGACATTTCATCTTCCCATTCTTATTTACTTTTACCATAGATAAAATTAGTATTAGTACAATAATTACTTTTAATCTACAATTTCATTTTAATTTATTATTATTTATCACCAAACAAGATTTCATTTTTATTAAAATTGAAAATATTTATTTTTTATAATGGTTTCCTTCCCTGGTTTCCTGCCCGCCAAACGTGTGTATTAGACAAGCTGAGTTGTCCACGTCGCAGCCTCCCAACTTTTCTTTCTTTTTTAATTTAACTTTGCTCAAAATTATTATTATTATTATTATTGTTATCCAAATACGCCCTCAGTAATTTTTGTAAAAAGTTAACGGAAGAATATAAATTATGTTTTCATTGGGAGGCTGGGACCGCGTGCGTTTTGGAGAGGGGACGGAAAAGGGTAGATCTTGGATCCACAACGACTATATAACCAGCTACCCGCTCTCTCTGCGTTCATATCAGCGACACAACACTCGGGAGTGAGCAGATCTCTCCCCCCTTCTCTCTTTTTCTTAGTTCTTACAGCCTTCTCCAACCAATTCACAACGAGGTATTTTTTTATTTTTTCTTCTTTTCCCTCTCGTTCAATGTTGTTCTCTTTCTTTTAGCATTCATCTCGGTATACATTTGCACTGGCACCGACACATGAATAGAACACGTGCTGATTCCGTTTAGGTCAATTTGATCCGATCAAGGATCAAAGGGAAAATGCGTTGACGTTGTGAATGATGTGATTTAAGCTTGTGTTGGATTTTTTGGTCTTTCAGCATGATTTTAATCGATTACTGTGTTGTTTCCGTCTTGGATGTGGTTGTTTCCTCTGTTTATGTGATTCATCTGATTGAATTTGCAGTAAAATTTGTCTGAATTCTTTAGATCTACTTGAATTTTAGAAGATTCAGGGTTTGATCTGAAACATATATCTACCAGATTATGGTTTTGCTGTGATTACCGTTTCTTCTTAGCTAGCTAGTAACTCTGGGAATTGAATCTGGAACTGTTAATGACTGAATCATGGCGGATCTGTTTCAAGCTTTAGAATTAAACGCGACGGTTAGCGAAAAGCAATTGCGTCTCTGGTTAAACTTTTTTTTTTTTTTTTTTAATAATCAGAATAAAGACTTTTTCGTGTTTTCCGTAGCAATTGATCTTCCAGCTCATTTGATCTAAATTCTTGTCTACTTCAATCTTACCACACATTGCAAAATCATGTATCGTATTTGATATCATAGATGCTCTTAGTCTCATCTGATCTGATTTCCTTCTTGCCATTGTACTCTCTTTCAATTGATGTTGCGCATGATTAGGCTCCCTTTCTTATTTGTACGTTAAACCTTCCAATTTAAATGAAGAGAAATGCTCATACATGTTATCGTTCAATTGATGTTGCAAGTGATTAAGCTCCTTTTGTAATTGATTTTGGCCTTTTCTGTCATTGAATTCTCTTGCTTACATAAAAAGTAAATATCTGCCCAACTGCCTCACATAAAATGAATATCTGGCTTTATAAAATATCGCCTCTCAATTTAAGTCATCTGACACAATCAACGACAACAATTCCTGAATCACCTGCAAAATAATGTGTACTATTTTTTCATGGATATACCTTTATGTCTTTCTGGGAGAAACTTCTGAATTTTTTCACTCTCAGATTGAAACAGAGGAGATATCATGGTGAAGATTTGCTGTATTGGAGCCGGATATGTCGGGGGCCCCACTATGGCTGTTATAGCACTTAAGTGCCCTGATATTGAAGTTGCTGTTGTCGATATTTCTGCGCCACGTATCAATGCCTGGAATAGCGACCAGCTACCCATATACGAGCCTGGCCTTGATGAAGTGGTGAAGCAGTGCCGAGGAAGGAATCTCTTCTTCAGCACAGAAGTGGAGAAACATGTCTGTGAGGCTGATATAGTATTTGTTTCTGTCAACACCCCCACCAAGACTAGGGGTCTTGGAGCTGGCAAAGCTGCAGATCTCACATATTGGGAAAGTGCAGCCCGCATGATTGCTGATGTATCTAAATCTGACAAAATTGTGGTTGAGAAATCAACTGTTCCTGTCAAAACAGCTGAGGCAATTGAAAAGATTTTGACTCACAACAGCAGGGGAATTAACTTTCACATCCTTTCTAACCCCGAGTTTCTTGCAGAGGGGACTGCAATTCAGGATCTTTTCAAACCTGACAGGGTCCTCATTGGAGGGCGTGAGACCCCAGGAGGCCAGAAGGCTATCCAAGCACTAAAAGATGTTTATGCTCATTGGGTTCCAGAAGATAACATCATTACCACTAATTTGTGGTCAGCTGAGCTCTCGAAACTTGCTGCAAACGCATTCCTGGCACAGAGAATCTCATCTGTCAATGCCATGTCTGCGCTCTGTGAGGCTACTGGGGCTGATGTAACTCAGGTTTCATATGCTGTTGGTAAAGATTCAAGAATTGGTCCCAAGTTCTTGAATGCTAGTGTCGGTTTTGGTGGCTCTTGCTTCCAGAAGGACATTTTAAACTTGGTTTACATTTGTGAGTGCAATGGCCTTACCGAAGTGGCAGAATACTGGAAACAAGTCATCAAGATCAACGATTATCAGAAGAACCGCTTTGTCAACCGAGTAGTTGCCTCCATGTTCAACACTGTTGCAAACAAGAAAATTGCTGTTCTAGGCTTTGCTTTTAAGAAGGATACAGGTGATACAAGAGAGACCCCTGCTATTGATGTCTGCAAGGGGCTTTTGGGAGACAAGGCCCTGGTGAGCATATATGATCCTCAAGTCACCGAGGATCAAATCCAAAGAGACCTGACCTTGAATAAATTTGACTGGGATCATCCTCTGCACCTCCAACCGATGAGTCCCACTACTGTCAAACAAGTCAGCGTAGTTTGGGATGCATACGAGGCAACAAAGGACGCTCACGCTGTATGCATTCTCACAGAGTGGGATGAGTTCAAGACTTTAGATTACCAGAGGATATATGACAACATGCAGAAACCCGCATTTGTTTTCGATGGTAGGAACATTGTCAATGCTGATAAACTGAGGGACATTGGCTTCATTGTGTATTCAATTGGAAAGCCCCTGGATGCCTGGCTCAAGGACATGCCTGCAGTTGCTTAAGTTCGTTGCTATGATGAATTGGCATGCTTGGGTGGGTGCTAGAGATTTTACATATGGAGCAGTCAACTGGATTTTTTATTTTCATTAATCAAAATATTTCATAAATCAGTTTCTGATCTTCACATTTTTCTTTTGTAGTCAGAGGAGTTTCGGTATGGCTCTCTTGTTTTTAATTAAAAACTATTTTTATGCTTACTGGTACATTGTATTCTCATGATAATACCTTTTTGTTGTTACTCGTCAGGACCTGAGATTGTTCTTTGTTTGTTCCATAAAAACGATTATATATGAGTACTAGAAAACTACTACTTTCATTATTGTTTTATTTTATTGAAAAGGCACTGGCCTCCCTGGTGTTGTTACAATTTTGTGGATTTACCCTTATTCCGCTGTAATCTATCTACTCTTGGTTGTCGTGCAAGAATATACTTTAACCTTGGTTTCATGTGCTTGTTTGCTTCTGACCATAGTGTTGATTGCATGATGAGGCAGTTGCTAATTACTGCAAATGAGGGAGAGGTACTACTTATTATCAGATGTATTCTGTTGTGGGGAATACGTGATCCCTGATGTTTCAGATTCAGAAAGCTTTCATAGAACACAATAAGTGCCAAGCCGCTGAATTTGGACACACCAAACTTTATATGAATTATGGATCAACTTTTTTGCTGTGGACAGATGACGCCAGAAGTTAGTTGGCTGGTTGTTGTTTAATATATTTATGTAAATGCCACTAGTAACAAAACGATGTCGGTTCGTAATTGGCATTTCGTTTTAGATCTAACGACAGGTTAGCTTTCCCGGCCAGACTCAGAAGTCCTAATTTTCTGTGAATTAATCCAGCTTTACAAATCTTGATTGAAGACAGAAATACATTCTGTGAATTAAACGAATATATCCTACATAATAAAAGAAAAGAAATTTTACTATGTATGATCAAGAAGAATATGAATTGGAATGCTAACTGCTTACATCACTAAGGGGTGGGAATTAAATTTTTTTTTTTGTGTGTTTTTGAAAGAAGGGTTCGTAATTAAGTTAACACAGTTGATAGCGATTACGCATATAATTTAAAAGATTATGAATTTTAACAAAATGAAAAAAAAAAAAGAGCTGAAAACTTAAATCAATATATATATATATATATATATAAAGCTAAATAGGTATTTGTCCTAAGCTAAGTTCAAAAGAATATACAATGTGATCTGGAGCATAAAAGGACCAACTTCCACCTTTTAAGATGCAATCTTAGAACAAGGCAAAAAGTAACGAATAGTGATACCAAACTCATTTACAATTAAAAAGAAAAAAAAATGAAGCCCCTCTATGATTTGATTATTGTTTTACAGGTTATAATCCACCAACAATACAATTCTATTATTACAATGATTTTATCTATAGTAATAAAAAAAAAATTACATAAATTATGTATTTATACAATCAAAATAATAAAATAACTTTTTTATAGTAATAATATTATTACTCAAAGTTTTTTTTTTTTTTTTTTTTTTTTGTAATTTATAAACTATATATTGTCTCTGACGAGTGACGAGAAGCGAAAAATTTCAAATAATAAAAATAAATTGTCGTCAATCT
Source organism: Marsdenia floribunda (assembly GCA_035583425.1). Classification (NCBI taxonomy): domain Eukaryota; kingdom Viridiplantae; phylum Streptophyta; class Magnoliopsida; order Gentianales; family Apocynaceae; genus Marsdenia; species Marsdenia floribunda. The sequence continues at coordinate 19,637 of JAXGGT010000076.1, read as the reverse complement.
CTATGGTTACTGGTTAGAAAGGAAGAAAGGAAAAAAAAAAAAAAAAAAAATCTTCGTTGTGATAAAATCCAGCGTGTCATATCTTTGCTTCCATGCAAGGCTTCCTCCGTCCTCCTAAAAATTAATATTAGTGTGTATGAAAGTAGTAGTAGTTATATATAGCCACGAGTGAGACAGAGAGCTCTCACTGTGTTTGTGTGTGTGTGTGAGAGAGAGAGAGAGAGAGGCCGTTTGGTGGTTCGTGCTTATTTAGATATACACAGTATTTGTTTGGGGTAAATGAATGAAGGGTTTATAATAATAAGTCTCTAGATCTCTTTCTTTTCTTTAGGAATTTTCTGAAATCTTGTATGGGGTGGCTGCTCAGTAGATGATCGCAGTCTTGTTAGTTAGTGTTGGGTTTTCTGATTCGAGATCAATTCTTTAGCTCTGTTTTCTTTCTTTTTTTGGATAAAATTCTTGGGCTTTCGATTCATGGATTGAGATCGAGGGATTCATTCAGCCAAATTGTGGTTTCTACAAATTTCTGATCATTGGAATTCTTTGTTTCTTGGATTTTGTTGTTCCTTCCTCTAGCTAATTGAGCGACGATGGAGAAGAAAGTTCAAGGTCGGGAGTTTGTCTGCAAACATTGTCAGCAGCGTTGCTTAAGTGGGAAGTCATTAGGAGGTCACATGAGGCGTCACTTACCCTTGATTTCTGCTGCTGAAGACAACAACAAAGCAAAAGCTGAAGGTGATGACATGAACTGTGAAAATGGTGCTGACGACGATATTCTTGGAAAAATTGAAGACAATGGGTGCTGCAGCTGCAAAGTTTCAGCAGAGCAACAAAGTCAACAACCCAAGACTAGTTTGATTCAAGAAAAGATGGAGGAGCTCATGAGTGTTGGAATTGGAAGTGATGATCAAGACCAGGATAGCTATGACCTGAGAGAGAATCCGAAGAAGTCTTGGAAAATATCTGATGTGAGGGCTGGGGCTGGGGCAGCAGCATATCTTTGTAAAGAATGTGAGAAAGGTTTCCCTTCGTCGAGAGCTCTGGCCGGTCATATGCGGGCTCACACCGTCAAGGGAAAGAAGAATCTGCATATTTGCAAGAAATGCAGCAAAGGGTTTGAATCAGTGAGAGCTATGTATGGTCACATGAAAAGTCACTCTAAAAGGCCAAGGCTCTCCTCCTCCACCACTAAATCTGAGTTCGATGTTGATTATCCAAGGAAGAAGCGATCAGTAATAAGGTACAATTTGACTCCAAATCCCTCCCCTTCTAGCTCAAATGCCGCGTTTGGTTTTGTTGATGAAGTCGAGGATGCCGCTGTGTGTTTGATGATGCTATCTAGGGATTTGGACTCCCTTCATAATGCCGTTGAACTTGAACTTGAATCAAAGTCATTTCAGTCTCAGAGCAGGGAATATTCTGTAACTTCTGCAGATGAAGAGAAGAATCCGCCGCCGGAGAAGAAGATGGATTCTTCAAGCTCTCTCGTCTCTGAAATAAACGAATTTGATTCTGAATTTGGAAACCACAATAATGATGCCAAAAAGGACGCAGAAATTGAACTGGAAGAAGACACCAAAATCGCAAAGGCCAGTAGTGATTCTGATTCAACTCAAGTAGAACCACCCCCGGAAAAGGATCTGAGATTGGCGGCGTTAGGAACAGATCAAGATGGTTCAGAATTGGTGTTACATTCTGATCCCGTAGAGAAGAAATCTTTGGTTGAGGATCCTGTTAGTGAGATGTTCAAGGATGATGTTGGGAAGAAACGAGAGTACAAGTGCAGGACCTGTAACATGATCTTTTCCTCTCATCAAGCATTAGGTGGTCATAGAAATAGGCATAAAATAATAATCAATAGCAGCAGCAGCAGCAGCAGCAACAGCAACGGCAACAGCTCGAGCTCGGCAGTGATGAATGAGTACTGCAACTACTACATTAATGGCGCTCAAAATAAAAAAGGCAAGGACCATGAATGTGCAGTATGCTTCAAGGTTTTCCCAACAGGACAAGCATTGGGCGGTCACAAGAGGGCTCATTATGCTGGATTGACCGAAAGCAGAACCAAGGAAAACACTGTCGGAAGAAATGATCATGAGCTTCAACAGATTCTTGATCTCAATCACCAGGCAGCCTCCCAATCATCCCATCATCAACAAGAGTCTACAGAATCAGAGCTTGGTGATCTCACACCATGGTGGGGACCTGAACATGGTGGTCATTCAAGAGAGCCACTGCTGCTTTCTCTCTCTCTAATTGAGAAAACTAACTCAAATTCATGAACATTCTTTGTTTCAAATATGTCATAGCTTCCAAAATTACATTGGTAAAAAGGGATAATTAGCAGAAAAAGAAAGAAGAAATTTTTGTTGGTAAAGATTCAATGTCATATTTCCCATTTCTTGACAAATTATGTAAGTGCAATGTATTTTTGCTTAATAGTTGTGAACAGTGATTGAATAGAAAGGTAATTCCAACATCTAATCTAAGCGGCCTTCTTCTGTGGAAACGAAAGGTCATGCCGCAATATCAGGTATTTTGTACAAACTTCACTCATTAAAATCTGACGAAGAGAAGACTTTTATCTTTTGATCATTAAAGTCTAGTATTTTAATTAAAATTTGCTTACTTAAAGTTCAGTCAAGGGTTACCATTTTAGGCTGTATTTCAGCCAATACATAGTTTGAAAATTTTAATTTTAATTAAATTTGAGTTATAATTGTATTTAAATAATTTTTGACATATATACTCAAAAAAAAAAGTGAAATATATCAATAGGATTTACTGATATATCTTTTCGAATATATTTCTTTTCTTTTTTTTTTTTTTTTTTTTTTATAAATTAAAAGAGGAATAATCCGAGAATCCACACAATGGGAGCTGGACGCAGCCGAACACTAAAGGACCAGAGAACCACAATATAAGTGGATCCCACAAAGTCACACCATCCAAGCAATTGCCTTTTCAAATATATTTCTATCTTCTCACACTTCAACACACTAATAATTATATTATTATTACATCTATAAAATTTAATTTTTTTTTTGAATCAAAATAAAATCTTGTTCAAACTGGAAACTTTTTTTTTTTTTTAATTTTTCAAAAGTAAATTCAACTTTTCAAAACAAATTTCACTCAAAATTAAAAAAAAAAAAAAGCTTTTTGTACTAGTCCAAATACAACTTTAATTTCAATTTTTAGATTTGTATTGTTTTTTTGAAATGACACTTGCTTTTTTCCCTAAACATGTAATTGAATTTGTTTTTTTTTAAAATAAATAAATAATTAAATATTTTATAATTAAATATTTAAAAAATATAATAAAGATTAAAAATGGTTCTTTTAAAATAAATAAAAATAATATTTTGTCTTTTTTTTTTTGGCAAAAATTTTAGTTGAACAAAAGAGTTGACAAGAACGTATAACTCAATTGATAACAGTCTTATTTATGATCTATGAGGTCATGAGTTCAAGACATAATAAGGGCAAAAATGCCTCAAATTTCAAAAAAAAAAAAAAAAAAAAAAAAAAATCGAACAAATGGGCCTATATTGTGGACTTACACAGTAGTTTTAAGTTTGAGTCCAAAGCTTTGGGCTCTATAAATTGGACTACGGGTCTCTTTGGGTTATCCCATTACTATCTGTATCAGCACGAAGTTTACCCAGCCCAATATTCCAAATCCGGGTTTTTGATAAAAATGGCCCTGTTTTTGGCAAATGCACAGTAATAAATATGATTTTATTGATAAAATATTTAATTATTATCATATTTTATTTTGTAGGGATAAAATTATCAAGCTAAAAATATATCAAGAATCTTGATATATATCTGATTTGGAGAAGATAATGACAAAATAAAGGTCATTGGAGAAATCAAGAAGACTAGAAGACATCAGAGTCCAATTATATTATAATTCTATTTCATTCCTATCTGAGTCCAATTAGAATAGTCAAAGAGATTTAATTATATTAGACTTCTATTTTATTCTCTATAAATAAGGACTTAGAAGAGAATCAGAACGGAGGGAGGAGAAGCCAGAGATTACTTGAAGATTGAAGCAACTCAACAAAACTCTCTCTACTCTTTCTTTCTTATGTTAGAAATAATTATGTGTTTTATTCTAGCTATGAGTAATTAGATTTTATCGTGACTAAGACCTTTTGTGAAGGTTGAAACTTTTATGGATTTCGTAGTTTAATTATTATTTTTATTATTAATCTCGAGTCCCTGTTTATTATTATTGTTTGTTCTTAATGCTTGTGATTATCTTATCAATAATTACATGATATTAGATTGAACCTACACATCAGAAGAGATTAGGTTGAATTGGAAGAAGGTGATAATAGCACTTAGTAAAATTGACTAGGAATAGATTCGATTTCTATTGTGCGGTTTTTAGCCTTAAAAAAGTTAGGGAATTCCATAGAGTTTTATGCGATTTTGTTTGTTAAAATCACAAGGGAACTTAATTGATTTACATAATAAAATTAGGGACTTTTCACTAAGGAATTAGGTCTAGTCTATATTTGGGAATTCTACCGTAAA
>JAXGGT010000076.1:0-14989 GCA_035583425.1 Marsdenia floribunda | reverse complement strand
TGTTGGCATGAAACGAAATTTTATAATGCTTATATATCACGTATGGGATATGCGATATAGAACCTATATCGCGTATCTTATACGCGTTATAAAACTCAAATTATATCGCGTATATGATGTGCGTTATAGAATCTATATCGCATATCTCGTATGCTTTAAAGCCATTTTTACTTGATCCATTCACTATGGATCTGCCAAAAACAGGGCCATTTTAATGAAAAACCCTCCAAATCCAGAAAACAAAGGGGGGAAAAGAAATGAAGAAGAAGACAAGGAAAAAGAAGGAACACTTCCAATTCCATATGGAAAACACAGACGGGCGGGGTTTATTGCAGCAAAATCCGCCTGTAAATCTACTAAATCCGATGGCACTCACTCTTCCTTACCCAAATGCATACCAGGATGCTTATTATGTCCCTTTCCAAAACCCTAATCCTGTGCAATCATGGGATTCAAATTCCCGGAACGATGTAATTCATCCACCCGGGGTCGAACCTGCCACCGTTACTCATATTTCTTCTGGCTGTGGAACTCTACCACCAGTCCCAGGCTATACTTATCTGCAGACCCAGGCCATTGCATCTAGTTCCACATCTGTCCCTCATTATTACCATGATCCAAGTGTACAGCTCGCTTTGGCTCCTTTTGGGACTGTAAGTTGTTTTATTTTCATTTTCAAGAAGAAACATACCCCTCGAGTTATTCAGTACGAATTGCTTTCTTGTGATTGTTGGTGAATTGTCAATTGTATATTAAATTTGTCTAAAAAGGAAAAAGGATAATTTCTAAGAATGGGACCAAGTAACTTTCGCGCAAGCCCAATTTCTGATTAAAATTCCCTAGCAATCAGTGAGAATCCAAACGAAGGTGCACTTTAGTTTACACTGATGAATGTATCTCTTTTAACAGATACGTTTTGAACTTATGATGCATTTCATCTGCTCTAATAATGTGAGATGAGAAGAATACAGAACCTTAAATGATGTAGACATTGATGTACACAAGGAAAGAAGTTCATCATGAAAAATTATAGTTGAGGCAACAAAATCCAAATTGAGCTATTGTCTTTTTAGCATCTTTTTCTTCATTGGAGCCTCGCTACTTCTTTAACTTTCCTGCCGTGAGTCAAGGATTGCTCTATCTCAACTCAAACTGTGTCATGGTCTAGATCTTTTGTTTGTGAAGCCTGTGAAGATATCTGAGCTGATGATGAATCCCAGGGACCTTTTTTTTTTTTTTTTCTTTCCATCAAGAATCCTAGGATTTTAACCCTTTAAATTGTGATATCCCTCAGGCATGATGATTCATTCTTCTTATCATGATTTGCATAATAATCTCTTTGAAGATGCTTTACTATTCTCAATCAACCCTATGTTCCGGTGAGAAACACAAAATGTTCTTCAAGCCTGCATTTTGATGGGGTAGATTGGAGGAATATTTCCACAAACAATTTCAAGTTTTTGAAAATTTTGTTTGCATCATTCGATAAAGAGTCTTCCATTGCTTTAATTTGTTTTTCAATTTTATGTACCGTGTATATGAACTATCAAACCGAAAACAAAGACCCCTTAACTAACAAAAGGTTAAAAAAACGAATCACACTTTTACCACTAAACTATACCTGCTACAATTCGATTATTGTATGCAACTGGACCTTTTGTCGAACCGGAAAATGGGGTATAATAAGATGGAATCATCAAAGAATCAAAAAATTTAGAGTATTTATCCTCCTTTTTTTTCGTTTTCGCGGATAGAAATAGTAATCATCACCTGGTATTCTGCAGGGTATAACAGAACCTGCAACTGTTACAGAGAATTTGGTGCCTACAAACATAACTTCAAGCTTGTTAATTAATCAAAAGGATGGTCCACAAAAGCGTGGTATTAGAAAAAAGGGACCAAAGAAAATAAAAACTGTACAATCTGCATGGTGTGCATTTTGTAAGGTTGATTGTAACAGCAAAAGTGTTCTTGACCAACACAAATTGGGAAGGAAACACAAAAAGAATCTGAAGAAACTAATAGCTGAAAATGCATGTGTATTGACCCAATGCTTAGCAGTAACTCCTGCTCAGGCTCCTGCCTCAGCCGATATTCCTGCTCCAACTACTCTTGCTCTTCCACCAACCGTGTCATCAGCTTTAGTAACTGAAAATGCATGTGTATTGACCCAATGCTTAGCAGCAACTCCAGCTCAGGCTCCTGCCTCAGCCGATATTCCTGCTCCAACTACTCTTGCTCTTCCACCAACCGTGTCAACAGCTTTAGTAACTGGGCCAAATGGAAACCTTGATGCGGCAAAACCTGAGAGTGGACATAAGGCTCAAAAGAAAGCAGATGGAAATGAAGATCTGGAGACAAAAAGGAGAAAAATGTTGGAAGGAGGTGTTGCAGCAAAAGATGTTAGAATGTGCACCATATGCAATGTGGTTTGCAATAGTGAAATGGTTTATATGAATCATCTTGCTGGTCAAAAACATGCTACCATGATGAAGAAGAGCTCCACAACTGGCATGGCAGTCACTACATAGGGGTGGAAGTCTAAGAAATTTGGAGGAAATAATTGTATATTTGCTTTCTCCTGCAACCTTTTTCTCTTTCTTTTGTTTAGCTTGTCTATATGTAGTTCTTCTGCACAGTTAGTGTTAGTTTTGGCAAGCAGTTTCTTGGGTTTGTTTAGATTACATCTTTTGAAGTAATCTAGGTGTGTTTGCTCATCTTGGATTCTGCTAAACTTTTCTTTGAGGCTTGATTGCCATTCTAATTTTAGTGAAGGAATATGCAAACAAGATTTGACTATCATCGGGTGCAGAGACTTCTATATTTGATCGTTGAATAAGTCAGTTTAGTGAAATAGGAGCAGCCTTTAACATTAATTCATTCTTTGTTTGGTCTGTTGCAACACTAATCCTGCGGTAGAATCTCCACATAGATGAAAAATTTGTGGTTCTTTAAGCTCAATTTCTACTTGAAATTTCTTTAATGAAGCAATTTCTGAGTAATCTGTGTTGATGCGATCGAAACCAAAATACCATCCTCAAGGAACAGTTGGGGCAGGGCAGGCGTGTATCTTAAGCTATGCTTAATTACTCCTTCAACAAAACACAGAAAAGACATGAACATTGCAATATATCCTGCTCAAACAGCTGATTTTACTCTGGTTCATAGTTAGTGCACTGATCTAGCAATCAATCCTGCTGAACTAGCTCGTTTTCAGATTCTGGTTCAAAGTCCAGGCCAGCAATCTTCATCCGGCCAATGTTAACTACACCAATCAAATAAAGCATCAGGAACATGAAACAGGGGAAGGGGAAGCAAATCAACTTAGAAAATGCTCATCTGTGATGGACTTCATACCAGTAGTTAAACAATTTACACAATAAGGCTGCCACATATAAACATACACAAAGATATCTGTGGTAGATTAGATTCCCATCCAATCACAAAGTCGATAAAATGGGTGTTCAGTATAGCAAAATTTAAGGAGGGAACGAGGCAGGAACTATTGCAGTACAAGTTTAAGTTTGGGAACCATCATGGAGCTCGTTAAGTTCTAAAGACTATGGAGGGCAAAAGACAAATGAGAAACCGTTTTACGAAAATGCAGACCTCCATAGAAGATTGATTTAAAATTATCATCCTTGGTCTTGGAAACTTCAGCTGAAATAACTAATTACATTGAATTACAGAAAGGAAGAGTAGAATAGATTTGGCAACTATAAAGATTATTTGCTTACCCACAGCACCCATTCCAGCTAATTTGGGCATGAACTTCTTGATGTGATCCTCAGCTGCTTTCTCAGCTTTCAGTGTCTCACAGTCGAAGGTCACTGAAACTCTATGTTTCTTATCCTTTTCTTCTAGCATACCCACTACATCACTTTCCCACCTAAGGAAAATAGAGGCAAAACCAAATTTCTGTTACGGGGGCAGTCTTCATGGTGAAAGTAATCAAAGATCCAAGAACATGAATGTCCAGAAAGAACCATATATGCCATGACCTCAAAACATGTTTACACCATTTGAACAACAATCTAAAGCAACATTGGAAAATACATGCCGTATACACTTCCAGATGTTAGAAGAAAACAAATAACAAAGAGTCAATTTCAGAATTTCCCATGGATGCATAGCAAAAACCAAGTTAGTCCAAGACTTACTTACCCATGAGCATGATCAACATTCTGCATTCTGGCAGCATCGTGGCCTCGGCACTCAACAACCACATCCTTTTCTCTTTTTTTCTGTCAAATTTTAAGTCATTGTGGAACTGAATTGAAAAAAAGCTTGACTTTCTAGTATACAAGTCACCATTTTACTGATAAAATTGAAAGAGGATAGACCAAAAACAAACCCATATGTAATTTCATATAAAGAGAAGCCAGCGATTCTCACATTGTAGTCTATTATTGTGAGCTTGATCAGGCGGTAGTCCTCTCCCCTACTGCACTCCCTTTCACAAGCTATCTCTTTATATATATATATATATGTATATGTATAAACAGAGGGGAAGGGAATAAATTAACACCACAACTCTGACAAAAAGTTTGATTTTCCCTACGATTAACCGACAAAGATTCCATTTTTTCCATTTTTTAAAAACAGTAACATGTGTAGCTTACAGTGATAAGGCAAGAACCACAATTTGAACTGATAACAAATAGAAGCATACCAGTGCCCTGAAGGCCATAGCAGATAGAATGGGGAAGCTCAATGAAGTGGCCCGAGATGGACCCATTAGGTAATAACGCTATTGATGCTACTCCTTCCATAACTTTTCCTCTTTGCTGTTCTCCTTCTCCCCTGCTGCTGCCTTCTATTTCTAGTCTTTCTGCAGCCAGAATATACAACAATTTAAAACACAAAAGCAGATTTGAAAATTAAAAAAAAAGAAAAAAAAGAAAAAAAAGGGCAAGAAAAAATACCCATTTGGTTTTAGAAATAAGAAGGTTTTCTTTTGAAATTCAGATAAATAGTAGCAATGTGGGTGGATGATCACAAAGAGAGAGGTGCGCGCTTATAAAGGGTAAAGGTGAGCTAATAACGCATTTTATAGTGCGTTCTCAGAACACCCGGGTCTTCCGATTGTAAGGCCGACATTGTAAACGGGTCAAACCCGATACGTTTCTCGAGCGCTATTTAGATGCCGGAAGCCCTGTGGACCAAAAACTGAGACATTCCGAAGGAAGTTTAAGAAACGAAAGAAAGAAGATATGGAGCTATTGAATGATTCTTGGCAATTAGAAACTGTAAGGTAACAATCTTGTTATGTTGTTGACTGATGAGCTTGTTTATATATGGTTTCGTTTACGTTTCATGCAATTCGTGAGGATTTTCTTGAAGAAATGACTGCAAATTTAGCGAGCAATGGCTACTAGAAAAGAATCTTGCTTTTGGATAATTCAGTGTTATTCAAATTGTACAAAATCCAACTGATTTGAGATACATGTTCATGTCCCTTTTAACTGTTTACTTGAAAGTTCCTACTTCCCCATTCTTATGAGAAAATTTCCTTGCATTTTTGGCATTTTCTCTTTTGATTAATGATTTGGTAGAGAAGAGAGTCTTTGTCCTAAATATGTATCTTCTCTGTACTTCGTTTATGCAGGTCCATGGTTTTAGGCCTCTGGTTTTGATTGAATGAACATATTATCATCTTTTCTGTTGTTTGCCTTTTTGTAATAATATGGTGGAGGTGAAGATGCATCCCCTTTCAGTTGGAATCCCATCAAATGGGTATACCTCCCAGTTATTGATTGAAAGGATGAACTTCAGAGCCCAATGTCAATGCTTCACATGCAGACCCTGTATATATGAGTTCAGACAAGGTAGACGATCTATGAAAATCAAGGGCCTTCGAGTTGGTTCTGAGGGATGGTATACTTTCTTAGAAGTAGCAGAAGTGAGGAAAAAAAGGATGAGTATGATATCTAAATCTGTAATGAATGCTGATATGCATGCTACGCCTTGCAAGATCGCTAGTGCTGAATATGAATGCCTCAGTGATAATCAGAGTGTGTCAACTCCTGAAGGAAAGGAAGGAGTTCATGAAATTTGTGATGAGGAGAAAGTCCCTCATTTGGGAAGTTCGATAAATGAAAGGCATAAGATTCATCAAGATGGCAAAGTGTTTCAGCCTTCAGTACTTTGTGATGGAATGTTGAATAAGGTTGGGGATAGGTTACCTTACTTAGAGGAAAGGAACGAAGAGGAGCTATCAAAAAGGATTTTGAAGCTTAGTAGATTAAATAAAGTTAGAAGCGTATTAAAGTTATTCAAGTCCATGGAAACTGTAGGCCTTCAACCTAATGTACATGCATGTAATTCTCTTCTTTCCTGCCTTTTAAGAAGTGGGATGGTTGATGATGCTTTGAGGATCTTTTACTTCATGGATTCAAGGAAGATGGCTACTGGACACACTTGTAGCTTAATTCTGAAAGGGGTTGCTAATTCTTTCGGCTATGATGCAGCATTAGGCATGTTTGAGGAACTAGAGAAGAACAGCCGTGTGAACAGATCTTTTGATGCTATTGTATATAACACAATGATATCAATTGTTAGCAAAGAGAACAAATGGGCTCAGACTGAGAAAATCTGGAGAAGATTACAGGAGAGAGCTTATCCAGGAACTACAGTCACCTACCGCTTACTAGTTTGCACTTTTGTGCGCTGCAATCAAAACGAATTAGCATTTGACGCCTATCATGAAATGATGCAAAATGAAATTATGCCATCTGATGATGCCATGCATGCTATTATTGGAGCATGCGCAAAGGAAGGGAAATGGGATCTGGGACTAAGTGTCTTTCAGAGTATGTTGGATGTAGATGGACTGAAGCCAAACATGATTGCATGTAATGCCTTGATCAACACACTAGGAAAAGCTGGGAAAGTGAAACTTGCTTTCGAGGTTTATAATATCATGAAATCTTTGGGACATGCACCTGATGCTTACACATGGAATGCCCTGCTTGGTGCTTTGAACCAAGCAAATAAATATGCTGATGCACTGCAGCTCTTTGATGGCATTAGAAGAGAGCAAAGGTCTGTTATAAATTTGCACATATATAATACGGTTTTGGTGTCTTGTCAGAAGCTAGGGCTGTGGGAGAAAGCTTTGCAGTTTCTGTGGGAGATGGAAGCTTCAGGTTTATGTCTCTCAACTGCACCTTATAACCTTGTGATAGGAGCCTGTGAGGCTGCAAGACAGCCAAAAGTTGGATTGCAGGTCTATGACCACATGATTCACCAGAAACACTCTCCGGACATATTCACTTTATTACCATTGATAAGAAGCTGCATTTGGGGCTCTCTTTGGTCTGAAATGGAGGAAATCCTTAATGTAAGTTGCAAAGCAGTATTAAACTGGAACCCTCTTTTACAATCAAATTTCTTCTAGTGCTTGTTGCAATGAACTCTTTCATTGTAAATAAGTTTGAAGCATCTTTATTTGGATCTCTCTTTTCCTATGTTATCATGGTTTTATCATAAACCTCCCGGTATTTTTTTCCACTCCTTTAATCAGGTTGGATATTCACTATCCTTTCTTGGTTTTGTCATGCAGATATATCCCCCAAATGGATCCATGTACAATACCGCCATTCAAGGACTTTGTTTAAGGGGAAAGATGAATTTGGCTATGAAGCTCTATGAAAACATGAACAAGTGGGATCTCAAGCCAGATGGTAAAACTCGTGCACTTTTATTGCAGAAGCTATACAGAGGAAGAAGATAGGTGTACTCCATCTCTACCCACGCTTAGAGTTATGAAACCATACATTTTACAGAAAGTTGCTCCATAGTAACTTTTACAGGAAGATCCATATCCTATGTGGTAATAAAGATTATTTCTCATGTATCTTATCGATACATGAAATTATTGATCCCGGAAATAGAAGTATTCCTACAGCACTGTCCATATCTGGTGAACCAATGCAAGGGTATATAACAAACTGGATACTGTTCTTTAAGGGATCTCAACAGGTTCAATGTCCCAAATGTCTTTGGCATATTCATGTATTGTTCGATCACTGCTGAACTTGTAGGAGCCTGCTGTATTCAAGATCGACATTGTTGTCCACCTCTGCCAAACATCAACAAGTACAAATTCAGACACTAGAAAACCAGAACCCTTACGCTGAACATTGACCGTTGAACTTCAAACTATTTAGGGGAAAAAAAGTAGAGCAGAGTTATGCAATATTTTCTGTTAAAAAGTTTATGCTAATCACCTTTTGGTCTCGATATGCCTCGTCAACCTTCTCTTGGCATTCAATATAACTTGGGAAGTCCTTGCCAACAAGGAAATAATCTGCACGGCCAAAACCTTCATTCCCTTCCAGTGATCCTATTAGCTCATCATAGTTGTAAGAACCAAAAGCACCACTCCTGACAAACTCTTTGACTTCCTCAAAGCGTTCATCTGGTACAAACTGCAGTGGAGTTCAAAGATAAGAATCGATTGACATCTATCCAAGAACATAAAAGGGGAAAGACAAAGATCAACAGATTCAAATCCTAATTCTTGAGATAAATCCAGAAAAAATAAATATATATATATATATATATATGTCAGTTAAATTGCATTATAACCTGTTACTGTTACTTCACAATTTCATTACATTAGGCTAGCCTATATGTGATTGAATGTCAAATACAAGTATACCTTGCCCTCAGCTCTTTCTTTTCTGAGATCTGCAATCTCATGAGCATAAGCACCGAAGAGAAAGAAATTTTCTTCGCCAACTTCCTGCCTGATCTCAACATTAGCCCCATCCAAAGTTCCAATCAAGATGCAACCATTCATGGCAAACTTCATGTTGCTGGTTCCACTGGCCTCCATCCCGGCAGTACTGAGAGAGAAAAACATAGACACACAGATTCAGACAATCACACAAGGATATTATCTATTTTGCCTGAAGGAACATGATAATATTATCTTCAACAAAGATTATCGTGTAATATTATTCAAGATTTTGGATAGGGCTAGTGAAGCATATAAAGATAACACCCCACAGCTGATTTTGGTCCAGTTGTGTTCCAGAAAATGAGTCCAAGACTTAAATTAATTGTTCAAAGTATATCCATTGGATCAGAACCTTTTAAATTATGGAAGAAAAACATTTCAACCTTGTTCAACTTTGATTTCACCAGGTTATACTGGTGATGAACCAATCGGGGCAAGAATTTGTATACACTATTTCTCACCAAAATATGGTATCATCAGCTTTGTTCTCGCTTCAATAACCAAAAAGGGGATACAATTGAAAAGTAAAGGATTTCAAGAGTGAGCAAGATACCTTATGTGCTGTGAAAGTTCACTTGCAGGAATTAGCAGTTCAGCTACACTGACATTGTAATCAGGAACAAATACAACCTAAAAATCAATATCCAAGGGAAATATGCATTACTGCCTCATAGGCATTTAAAAATAAAATAAAATAAAAAGGAAATATGGAGAAAAATTCTGAAAGAACAAGGGTGTGAAAAAGACTGCAGAAAAATATTCAAAACTAGCTGTTTGAAGAAATTATAAATGGGAACAAAGAACAAATTCAGCCTTCTCCCAATAACTCAAAAGGATGACTCTTGAACCAGTAAGTAGCAATGCCTTCAATATACTAACTGCTGATATACATGGCATCTTTTCCCTACAATGCAAGCAAAAGTAAACTCATACCTTCAACAAGTCCCCAATTTCTGGGTCATGATTTATTGTAGCCCCAACATCAGTGATAAATTTCACAATTCTCTTGGCTTGCACATATGTCACAAAAGCTTTTCCTCCAAATATGCATACCCGAGGGACATACTTTGCTTTTCGTTCCTCTGCACTCATTTCCTTCATCTTCTTATAACGGTAAACAATTCCCAAGATATTTAACAATTGACGCTTGTATTCATGGATACGCTTTACCTGAAAAATGTTGTTGTTTCTAACCTCAGTTTTTTTTTTTGGTAAGTTGTTTCTAACCTCAGTTGAAGATATACTTGATAAGGAAACTGACGGTGAATGTTAAATTGGTCTGTAATAATAAAAAGAATGCTGCATTCATAAATTTAAGGCAATAGCATAGTAATATCCTAGCGGAACTGGTAGTATGAAACATGGCAACACACATCACTCAAACAAGCATATAAAGGGAAAAGATAAAAGATGTTTTTGCATCACTAAAAGAAAGGTACCACATGAAGAATTGAACATATGAGATCATAAAGCCTAAGAAAGTTACTTGGACATCAAACATTGCATCCGCACTGACAGAATATCCTGTTTTTTCCTTAATGAGTGAAGCCACCTTAATCTTATTGCTTTTCTTTGCAGCTCTCCATTCAAGCTGAAGCTCCTCATTATCAGCAAACTGTGGAAATTTCCAAAACTCCAAAATTATACATAAAGCATAACTTCCAAAATACATGTTCATGGAAGAACATAGATAAATAGAGATTTCTCAATTTTTGTGAATGAATCAGAATGTCGAAACTCACCTATACAGTCAAAGAAAATGATCCTAAAGCAATCAAAATTAATCAGTTAAAAATTTTTGGCATTATTCCATATGAGGATTTTTTGAGTGAGTACGTGTGTACGTGCAGATATCTGTAGTCTTGTTCAGAGAACAGTATACTAATATAGAAAGAGTATTACAGCCTAGATCATTTCATCTATGGTTTAAATTGCTAAGCAAGAAGTGTGTAACTATTTAAAAGGCATAAAAATGTCACAAACAATTAACATAGTACTTTAATGGAGAAATATTGATTGTGAGACAGCAAAAATCACAAACCTCCCGCAATTCTGCCAACTTTTCAGTTTTCAGGACCCATTCCTCAGAGCCAATCCACTTAGTTATAATTGTGCTGAGGTCTGGATTGCAAAATCGTACCCATCTTCGTGGTGTCACCCCATTTGTTTTATTTTGGAATTTCTCAGGCCAGAACTGCAAAAATTTTGTAAAATAATGAAATATATCAGTACTTTCCATTCCTTAGAAAAATAATACCTTCTTATTCCAGCAAGTCGGAATAGAAGAAGGAAACTAATGGAAATTTACCTCATAGAAATCGTTGAAAACATCATTCTTGACTATCTCACTGTGGATCTCAGCAACTCCATTCACAGCATGACCACCCACAACACAGAGGTTTGCCATTCGAACCATCTTTGGTGGCTCAGGAGGTGGCTCTAATATAACTTCATTCTTCTGTGTCTCTTTCTCTTCAATTTCATTTTTCTCATCACCAAGCACAACGGCATCAGAGTTTTCAAGTTCTTCATCTGTATCATCATTGAGGATTTCTTGTGGTTTTTCAAGTTCTTCATCTACATCATCATCGAGGATTTCTTGTGGTTTTTCAAGTTCTTCATCTATATCATCATTGAGGATTTCTTGTGGTTTAGGCAATAAGTCAGTAACAGTTGGAGGCAGATCAAAATTCTCCAGAATTCTCATTGCATTTAATTTTTTCACCAGCATATCTGGATTTGAGGAGCCGCATTTTGATACAATTTCATGAACAAGCTGTATATAATAAGTTATAGGTATTATTTGAATAATATTAAGCAATGAAGAGTTTGGAATGTTGAACTGATTTACATAGATTCTTGCATACCTCCTCATCAATCATTTCTATAATTTCAACATGCCGAGGAAGCAGTTTCTGCATAAGTTCATAACTCCATTTCTCCAATGCCTCAGGCAAAACTGTGTGGTTTGTGTACGCAACAGTTCTGAAACATGCATACACCAGAAGGAGAGCCATCTGAGTTGCAAAATCTGAATCTTGACTACGCTTATTCTTTTACATGAAGTAAAATGAACATATACCGAAACTCGAAAGGTATCGTATCAGACTATGCTTCCTATGAGTACCTTTTGGTGATATTCCAGGCTTCTTGCCAAGTCATGCCCCTCAAATCTATCAATATCCTCATCAGTTCAGGAATGCAAAGGGTTGGATGAGTGTCATTCATCTGCACAGCAACTTTTTCAGGAAACTCATCCCATTTCGCATGCCCCTTTGATGTCCTCTCAAATCGTGCTATTATATCTTGAAGAGAAGCTGAACATAAGGTGTATTGTTGCTTCAATCTCAGGATCTTCCCCTCTTCTGATTCATCTCCAGGGTATAGAACATAACAAATCTGGCCCAACAGAGAAAGGTAATAAGGCCCTTCCTTATGTCTATATGCAGTTTTTTGCTTTGAAACTTTGTGACTGAATATTAGAATAGATATATATACACATATATAACCAATTACCAAAATAAATAAATAAATCCAGGTTGTCAAAAGAAAATCAAGTAACACAGCGATTTCACCTTTTCAGCATTTAATTGGGCTTCACATGCTTTGCTGTGGTCTCCAGAATTGAAAGCATGTAAATCAAAGTCTTCTGATGGGACCTTAGTAGACCATAACCGAAGGTTAATCGTTGTCTTTGTTTTGTATCCTGGGATTGGCACATCATATGCTACTGCTTTTATATCTTCTCCACCAATCCAGCGTCGCTTCCCATCAGAGTCCATAACAACTTTGCCATAAAATTTCACAGGATATGAGACATCATTTCTCAGAATCTCCCAAGGATTACCCATCTACAAGTAGAAAGTGAAATCAGCAAATATTTGTTGAAGGGTTTGCATCTTGAACGAGCTAAAATATAATTCTGGATGTCACTCAGTTAAGAAATGACAGTAGCTTTGTTAACACTAGGCATAATCAGTTGACGTTTCATTCCTATGAAAACAAAACCAATACAGATCACAGCCAAAGCCTTCCTATGATATATCTAAAACTTCATATAAACTAACATATAGAAAAGGAAATAGGGAAAGAAATTATCCAAAACAACCATACTTCAAGCCAATCTTCAGCGACCTCCTCCTGACCATCTTTTGTAATCTGCTGTTTAAACAAGCCATACTTGTATCTTAGTCCATAGCCCCAAGCAGGATAATTTAACGTTGCCAAAGAATCCAGAAAACAAGAAGCAAGACGACCTAAGCCTCCATTTCCAAGGGCAGCATCTGGCTCCTGTTACAAGTTCAAGAATTAGAAAAAATCTCACTGAGAAATTCACATTCCAATACATGGTCAACGGTACAAGTCAATATCACAATGGGAAATAAGTCATACAAATACCCTTTCTGACAGAATACAAGGAACTCAACCTGCGAAGCTACATTTTCCAGCGTATGGCCAAGTTTATTCAAAGCTTCTCCATATGCACCAGTAAGGTCCAAGTTGCCAACTGCGTTGAGCAGTGCTCTACCCTGCACAACTTTGACAATTAATATAGGTATAAAGTATGAATACCTGCAGAAAAGGAAGACTAGAGACTGAAGGAAACTAAGATAATACATCAAGTGAATTGAGTATTGCACACCTGAAAATCATAGGATTACACTGATTGATATAGGAAACAAGGAAGATTCAAAACAAACCTGTAGAAATTCCATCGAGAGATAGTATGCCTGCTTCACGTTCATCTTCTCAAAAAGATCATAAGTAGCATTCCAATTTATGATGAGTGAATCTCTTACACTTTGTGCTGTGGCATAGAAAGCCTTGGGGAGTTCAAAATGCTCAGGAGCAAATGATGGTGTGAACTCAGCGTGATACTTGATACTTGAAGCAATAGATGAACTATCAGGTGTAAATGAGCCCAGATCGCTTGGAGCTCCTACTGATCATCATTAGAAAGAAAACCTTTTAGATTCACGGTAGTATACTGTGGCATGAAACCGGCATTGTTGTACAAAAAGGTCATTTTTTAAGAATTTAACTTTGATTTAAAAGGCCAAAAAAAAAAAAAAAAAAAAAAAAATCGATTCCCTCAACAAGCACATGAATTAACATGAGAAATGTCGATCAGTACTCTCTTATAAATGGAATTTTTTGGATCTTGCTCCCAATGTATTACTCTCAAAAACAAATTTACCAGCAATCAAAAGACAATGAACTCCGAAAACAAAATCATAACCACGAGCACATAAGTCAACGAGTGTCATTAAGCAAGTTAGAGCACCGACAGAAATAAAAACTTATCCCATACAAAAAGAAGAAAAAGAAGAGGGATTATAGATAACCAAAATGAAGACCAAGAATTCATAGAAAAAGATAAGACCTTCACCAGTTTCAGTAACGGGATCCTTTAATTTCTCCTTAGCGTCGCTGGAAACGCTCCTAACTCGAGAAGACCTGCGAGCCCAGAAAGAATCCGGGGTTCTCCTATTCAATAACAGTTTACAGCTTCGGTTTCTTGAACTAAAACCGATTAATCCAGGAATTCTGGGTTGGCAATGTGCCAAAACATGACTTCCTAGATGAGTAGGGGTAGTGGAACAAGACGAAGCAGCCATTGTTGTTGCGAAATGGGAACTGCAATCATGCAACTAAAACAGGGGGAAGGTGATGGAGATTGGTTGATAAGAGTGAGTGATGAAAGTACAGAGAGTCTTGAGCTATTGTCCGATAATGAAATGGAAGAATTAAAAGCAAGCGAAGACACGTTCCAAATCATACAAATCCCGACGCATTTGAGCGGTTCGTAGTGTATTGTGGGGCCTTCACTTTCAGAGGCAACGTTCATATATTAATATTATATAGTATATATAAACTACTCCTCGGATCTTCACACTGGATTTACACCGTCCGTGTGTGAGTGATTAGATATTCTTAGACACTAAAGATTAAATCTCAATCATTGATCACAGGTCTATATATCAGCCATTGAATATATTTTTGAAGATTAAAGATTAAATCTTAGCCATTAATTTCTTCATTCATGTCCCTGTAAATAGAGAGGGATTTAGGAGGAGATAAAACCACCTAACCTCAATTCCTCTTTTCTCTCTTTATCCCTTTTTGTATCTCTTTAATTTTTGAAGATTTTAATCTTTACATTAATGGCAAATTGGCATAAATAGTCCCCAAACTATGGCCTTTTGGTGACATTGGTCCCCAAACTATTTTTTTGGTGACATT
>JAXGGT010000074.1:20574-37077 GCA_035583425.1 Marsdenia floribunda | reverse complement strand
AATGACTTATCCAAAAAACTAAATTCTTATTTTTGGGAATTTTAAGATTATTTTTAGTTAGCTAATAGAAGTTCCCCCCCCCCCCCCCTTTTTTTCCCTTTATACAAATCTTAAAAGTTTTGATGGATAATCGTTTTATTATGACTTAGCTCGACGAAATAAAATTTCGACAATAATATGTTGCATTATATATATATATTAAAAATTTATTGCTTTAAGTCCTCAAATTTTTATTTTTATTTTTTTTCTTATTTCATATTCTTTTGAAGTTTCACAATTTGCATGATAAATTTTCTCTTGTTAAAATTAAAAATTTATAATTAAATTAATTAATAATATTTTTTTACAAAAATTTAAAAAATATATAATATTTTCTTACAATAATATTAATAATATTTTTTCCACATTTTTATTTTGTTTGAACTTGTTGTCTGAATAAAAAGACCTTGAAATTTTAGTATTAAATGAGAAGTGGTTATTGGTTTACTAAGGAATGGATGTATTTCTAATATCTAACCCACCTATTAATCCTCGAGGCCCTCAGTTGGCAACTCTTCCTAGTTCCCTCCCCCCCTCAAACGGAAGAAACTTCATTTCACCAGTAAATTCACAACATAAGAACTTCTGTGACTTCTGATTCAAGATTCATTTTCATGAATATTGATTAATATTATAGTTTCTGGGGAGGCCTAAATTCTAAAGATTTGACTTATAAAAAATAAAAAATTGAAGCAAAAGGTTTATTCATGTCCTATGGTTCGTTTTGTAGATTTCTTTCTCGGTGGTTGTGGAAAGGTGAAAACTGGGGAAGGTTCAAAGGAATTAACAGGACTTCATGTGTCTCTAAGAATAGTTTTTTAATTCTGGGGTAGTCACTACTGGGAAAGGTTTATATGTGCATCAAAAATCAAAGGAGTATCTACTATTTTCTGTTGAAAATCTTGCCAATACGTTTGTATTGGATTTTGTGGTTTCAAGATTCTCTTTTGAGTTCTATTGGTCATTCAGGGAAGAGTTATATGATGGTTTGTTCTTTGATGTTGGTTCAACGCAGAATGACGGATTAACACCGTTTTCTTTTTCATCTTTTACCCAATTTTGGAGTTCAGTGCCTGCTGTCAAGTCATGAGCATCAATGATAGTGTCTCCTATCTGGATAGGAGTATGGGAAAGAACCCAGTATGGAATTTATTCAAGAACCTCTGGTAAATTTCCCATCTTTAATTTGGAGCTTTTATGTGCCTCTGGTGTTTCTATTTTATGATTGAAACAAATATGCAAAAAGATAAAATGCAATTGTTGAATAATAATGTTTCTTTAATAGGAAATCTGCATCCCCCACCCCCCAATCCTGCCACTATCATTTTTCCTTTGATCCTTACAGGCACCAGGCACAACAGAATCTATATTGATATCATGCTATAGTCACTTATTTTTGAGTTCCGAAATGTTTGTTATAGGAATGTTTTCAAGAAGGACGAGTTGGGAATGGAAATAGCCCAGATTGCATTACCTGCAGCAATGGCCTTGGCTGCGGATCCTATTGCTTCTCTGGTTGACACAGCTTTCATTGGTCATATAGGTCTGCAATCGGCTTTTCTTTCCTTTCTTCCATTTTTTTTTTCCCCTTTCGGTTCTTCAATTTCTATCTTGCTTCAGTTATTTTATCGTTTGTGCCAATCTCAATTATGTGTTTTTTTTTTTTTTTTTTTTTTGAAGGGAAAAAAAAAAAAATCAATTATGTTATATCACACTATTTTGTTTCAATTATTTAAAGCTAAAATTTTTGAGGCAGAAAATCTCAGTGTCGTGCAAGAACAATTGAAAAAGTACTCCAAACAAACCTTGCTGAAAATATAGCCAAATTGGGTCTATTTATTTTTAGGCAGTGAAACCCAATTCATTTTCCACTATATTGCAGTATGAATAGAAAGTATAAATGTCTTCTTGGGGCTGCTAGATTGCAACACTTATTATGCAAGTAAATGATAAATGGAGAATAAGTAGTCAATCTTCAACTTGAATTTCTTCTTCCCTTTCAACCACTTCTAGGATAACCTAATATCCAAGAGCGTCTCTTCTATCATTCAAAATTTGCTTTTTCCTTCTTTTCCTCCTCAAAATATCATGGTCTTGGAAATGTGGGTTTCTATAGCCTTTTTTTATCCCCATTTTTAATGATTCCAAAGTGGGGGCTAATCACTAGCAACAAGAGAGTATTACATATTAGTTTATCACAAATAATTTTGTACATAGGTCCTGTGGAACTTGCCGGTGTTGGAGTTGCAATTGCTGTGTTTAACCAAGCTTCGAAAATTGCAATATTCCCACTTGTAAGTGTCACAACCTCTTTTGTTGCTGAAGAAGATGCAACCAGAAGTTTGACTGCTGAAGCACAAGCAATGGAGGAAGTTGAAAATGGCTTTGGTTCAGATAACCAGAAGGAAGAATTGATAAGAAAAATTGGTAAGCCTAACTCTACCTGTTGATTTTTCACAAAATCTGCTCTTAATTCATTGCATATTCATGGAAGATATAAAATCTGCATCTTTATACTTACCAGTTTCACTCCCATTTCTTGATATTTGCTGTTAATCACCTTTATCTGCCTTTTCTCTGAACCAGAATTAAGAAGCAATTCACCAACATATAGTAGTAACCACACAAAAATGGCTGATGGAATGCAACATAACAGGCACAACTCCTCTGCTTCATCGGCTCTGATCATAGGTGCCTTACTTGGTGTCTCTGAAGCTTTATTCCTGATTTTTGCTGCAAAACCCTTGCTGAAGTACATGGGTGTGAAATCAGTAAGTGGAACCCTGTAGTAATTTTTTCAATTAGGATTTCTGATGAATTTGGTTGGCATTTTCTATATCAATGGGATGTCTCCACATCTCAGTTTCCAAGATCTAGTTTCTTCAACATGAAAAATCATGCTTGGCTTGCTCACGAGAACATCTAATGGATGCTTTATGAAGCCCTGATATGGAAAATGAAAAGAAATATCCATCCTTTGGGAATAACAAGAATTTTGTGTCCCATAGATGTAAGAATTGAAAACAAATTAATTAGCAATATATGCAATTGCATGTTTTGTTGCTTGCAACAGTGACCTAAGTTTCATTTGTACTTCTTACTTGAAAGTTTCATCTTTACCAAATCTTCGGAGACTCTTGCCAAAGTTCAACTTTATCCTCCTAAAATGGGTTTGAAATTAGTGGTTACGAGACCTTTCCTCATCACTTTTAGAGCATGTAGAAATAGCATGGTATCAGAGCGGAGGTCCCATGTTCGAGCCTTTGCTCCGCCTCATTTGTTGGTTATTATCCATGTGTTGGACTTGTTATTGAGAATTTGTATTCAGCCCGCATGTGAGAAGGTGTATATAAATAGAACTCCTCTTTCTCCATCAGCTTAAGTTTTTACATGAGGTGGAAATTTAACAGAAAACAACACCTTGTGTTCTGTGTTGATAAGACTATAAATTTTTTCCAGTGATTTTTCTATACCTCAAAATTTTATGTTTTTAGGGAGCAAATTTTAGTTGCTGGGTAAAATGCAATGTTGCTCCAGAAGATAAATTATGAATATAACAAGCTTATCAACTACACCTTCTGACAGCATTTATCCCTGGAACCTGAATTCATGTACTGGCTAGATACTAATGATTATGAAGTGACCCCATAATTTTCATTTCATTTATTCTCGTAGGAATCACCTATGATGAACCCTGCAGAAAAATACTTAACAGTGAGGTCGCTTGGGGCTCCAGCTGTCCTCCTTTCTTTATCCATGCAAGGGATCTTTCGTGGTTTCAGAGATACAAAGACTCCTTTATATGCAACCGGTAAGCAATCATTTCATTATGTTTCTGGAAGACTTATGATTAGCAAAAATGATCTTCAGTTTCCAAGTATCTTTTTCTTTATGTCAGTCGTAGTAGTCCAGTGGAGAATAGTTAAGCTTATTCACATATCTTCTTCAAGAACTTGTTCCAAAGTGGGAAAAGTTTGCATCTAAAGAATATTTCTCATTTGACTTCTAGTGATTGGAGATGTGGCAAATATAATTTTGGATCCGCTTTTCATCTTCCTATTTCGTTTGGGTGTTACTGGGGCAGCCATTGCCCATGTTATTTCTCAGTAAGTTCTTCCCATTTGTACTATAATACTGAGTTTACCCATTCAGAAACTGTTCTTTTCATAGCGCTGCTCTTAACTTGTTTTATAATGATTGCAGGTATTTGATATCCCTAATACTTATATGGAAACTAATGGATCAAGTTGATCTTTTTCCTCCAAGTATCAAAGATATGCAATTTGGTCAATTTCTTAAGAACGGTAAGTAACACAAAATGTCAGTCTATAATGTGCATGATCCAATGACATTGTCTTTCCTCTAGTCCGTCTTCAATTTGCTTGCTTGATGTACTCGGAAGGTTCAATTTCCACTGATTTTGCAGCTAGGTTCTTGATAAAAAGTAATAAATATTTTCTGTGCTACAAAATTGAATGAGAAAGCCTTTCATAGTTGAAATCACATGGGTACTTTCTTCACAACACAGTATTTAAAGTTTCTAGATGGTATCTCTAAAGTTGAAATCACCTTTTTATACATGAAATTCTGTGCTTTTGGTCTTTTGTGTCTGATGTTGCACTAAATCCATTTTTGGAGCATGTTATTCAAATATTCATCCCATCTGTATTTTCTCCCTCTTCCATATGCGATATACTCTTTTCAAAAGTGTGACGCATGTTACGTACTTGGAATCAGGATTTCTGCTATTAATGAGGGTAACAGCAGCAACATCATGCGTGACCTTGGCTGCTTCATTGGCTGCAAAGCATGGTTCAACATCCATGGCTGCTTTTCAGGTCTGCTTGCAGGTTTGGCTTGCAACGTCTTTGCTTGCTGATGGATTAGCTGTATCTGGACAAGTAAGCAGCATCAAGAGATACTAGAGTGTGTTTTTTTTTTTTTTTTAACTGAACTTTCCTCAGTTTCAGCTATAAGAATAGTTCATGCACCTTGAATTTGCAGCCTCATAATAATTTTGGATCAGTTAAGATGAAATGAGAGTATAGATAAAATGATGGTAAGAAAGGAGCTTAATTCTAGTAGTCCTCTTAACTTTACACTTCAAAACATTATGTCGGGATCTACATAGAAGGAGAAAGTATAGTTCTAAGATTGTTTTCACTTCTTTTATGATGGAAATTTCATTTTTCTTGTGTGGGGTTTTTATTAATTTTCTGAAGTTAATATGTAAGTTTTTTAAATCGTTTTCCAGGCCATTCTGGCTAGTGCATTTGCAAAGAATGACTATGAAAAAACCACAACCACTGCCTCTCGTGTACTACAGGTTATAAATCTTGTTCCCCCATTTTACTTGAGATTTCTCATTGCATTCCTTCCTTTTTTTTCTCTCTCTCTTCTTATTAAACACACTGACGAGATACCCATTCTGCAGTTAGGATTGGTTCTGGGACTGGTTCTTTCAGTCATTGTTGCTCTTTTACTTAGATATTTCTCTGGACTATTTACAGAAGACATAGATGTTCTGCAGTTTTTAAGTTTAGGCATTCCGGTAACTCATCTATATTGGCTAATTGCTCCTATTTCTTTTTCAGCTTTATAGTTTAAGAAAAAAGAAAGGCAAAACTTTACTTATTATCTGAATATAGTTTGTGGCAGCAACCCAGCCAATCAATTCACTGGCCTTTGTTTTCGATGGAATAAATTATGGAGCATCTGATTTTGCGTATTCTGCTTACTCCATGGCAAGTCTTTCTTCTTCCAATTGTTAATGCTTAAAGGGTTTTCTTGACTAATAATAAAACTCAGTAATCAGCCACAGACAAGACAACGCATCATCATCAACTCTTTATAAAGCTTATTCGGGTTTTTCTCCTACAGATTTCTGCAGCAGCATTGAGTATACTTAGCTTGATTTATCTGTCTTCAAGTTACGGTTTTGTGGGAATATGGATTGCATTATCCATCTTCATGACTTTGAGAGCATTGACTGGATTTTGGAGGTAAAAAAAAAAAAACACTGAAACTGCAAGATGGAAACCAAACAAAAAAGACCTCTCCTGAATGAAATTGTTGTACTTTTTACATATGCAGGATAGGAACAAGAACAGGACCTTGGAGCTACCTCAGGCGATGACAGTATGATTTCTGCTGTAGTTTTCCGGTATGCATGCATGACTGAATTCCGGTTTGCTTGTTTATCGAGCTTCGCCAAAGGAATCACGAGGCCGGTTACATTTTCATCGTACATTTGTATATCACAACATAGAATTATAGAAAATGATCGATAACAAGATGGTAGTCTAGTAGTATGACTTTCTTTACTTGCTTTAGTTGTCTTCACCTGATTGAATTTTAATCAATCAGAAGTTCTAAGTTCAATTTTATTAAGGACGATTTTCTGTTACATTCCAAGTACCAATTAATAGGTTATGAGGCAGGGTAAAATTCTCATTATTTTTATGTTGTTTTTTTTTAAAGTAATAATAAGAAGATATATGTCAAATTTTGGTAGCCGTAATGCTTTCTTTAGCCCCATTTCCTTCCTAATTTAGGTAATCTTCAAACTCTGCAAAACCATGTCCAGAAGTAATATAAGGTCACTGCTATAACCTAATTCCAATGGCAAATTGGTCTGGAATCTGGACATGGATATAACCACCACCACCCCATCCTACCATGCAGCCCTCCCCACTCAATACCTCCCCAAGCTCTTTCTCAAACATATGAATCTGGAAAATCGCATGTCATATGGCATAATTTTGTACAAAAGCAGTTAAATTGAAACTCCAGACAGACAGAGTGAGTGATTCAAACTAGGGTTTCTAATTCCACACAAATATTTTAACAAATCTTTTGGTATCCACTTAGAAAAAAAAAAAGGTTATCTTTCAATTGAAGACGGTGTCTTTTCCTTTCTTGGCGTCAAATTATTTTTCCCGTTTACCTGAGTCCTTTTTTCTTGCTTTGCTTTCCCTTATGCATGTTTTTAGTTTGAAAAAATGTAAATAAGACAATGGAGAAAAAAAGGGTTTTTCCAAAGCACAAAGGCGCCGAAAGATATTATCAGATGTGACACTCTTTGACCCTTCCTCTATTTTCCTCAACCCTTTTTTTTTTGCTTTTTCTTTTTTCTTTTTTTAATAATTTTCTGGCAAAATATATATTGTAAATATTCCATATAGCAGTGATGAATCATAAAAAGTGGGGGTAGGGGGTTTAATCATCAAGTGTGAGGCTTACAGAAGTGAAGACATCATAATCAAATCAAAATCCAAACCATTTTTTCTTCACACTATGAAACAAAAAAAAAATAAAAATAAAAAGAGAATAAGATCAAAGGGAATAAGAAGCTTCAACATTGTGGAGAGAGAAAAAAAAAAAACAAGGGTGGTGAGGGGAATAAAGAATGGGATATTTTTGTAATATGACCCATCACTAATCTTTCTTATATACTTTTGATTAGATCAAGAGCATCAAAGTGTTTCCTAAATTATAAATAGATATAGCAATATTGAATCTACCACGAAAGTTCGATATGAACACGATAAAATATTAATCTTTAAAACTATAACAAATTTTGAATTTGAGTTAAATAATTAAACAAGTAAATAATTGGATTGGATTAACAGAATTATTAGATAAATTAGGTTCAAACTAACCCATCTAATCTAAATAATTTATGTAAATCTAACACTATTAGTCCAAACCGAATACTATTATTACCTTTATATATATATATATTTCTTTCAATTTTCAATAATCACTTTAAAATTTGACTAAATTAAAATCGAGTTATCTAATAAGTTTTTCTTACACAAGGTTCTTTTTATTTGAATGACAAATATTGGTATTTTTTTTTTAGAATATTGCATTAAAAAGAAAAGAAAGAAAAGCTAGGAATATAAAATGTGTGGCATGAAATGAAAACACAAGTGTTCTTGCATACATTCAATGTCAAAAATCAAGACTTATAATTATCACACCTTTTCTTTTTTTTTTTTTTTTTTTTTTTTTTTTTCCTTCTTTCTTTAGTTTGGGTGCTAAAGCTTCATTATCAACATCATCATCTTCTCTTAGAAAGCAAGATTCATAATTCCTAGATTACTTAAAGAAAAACTTTCCACAGCATCTGATCTCCAAAAAAGATTGGTAGAATCCAAATAAGATTACTCCTCTCTCTCCCTCTCCCTTTGCTTTCATCCATATTCCAACCAAGTCCACATCTCCCACAAACACACGTCTAGCTTTTGGAGAGAGATATTGGGATTTGGAATCCACTATACATATATATATATATATATATATATATCTGGTTCCCGTGCGTGCCTAAACAATTTTACCGTTGATATCACCTAATCAGCACAAATACCCATTGTAGAATATATACATAGGGAGAGAGAGAGAGAGTAGTTGTACGTACATTGGAAAACACCGAGCATTAATGAAGATAATAGCAGCCATGACGTGGTGGGTGATTCTTCCTTTCTATGACTCCTCTGCCCTCTAATGCTTAAACAGGTCAATTGGGCTTTAAATCATACATTAAATTTAAAGAAAAAGAGAGAAGAAAGCCAAGCAATATAAACTATGATGAACCCTTTTATATGAATATGAAGAAATTCATGTTCAATACAACATTTTTTCCATGGAGGTATATAATAACCTGCTTTCGATTCAAAGAAACATCTATACTATTCAATAAACGAAAATTCCTACAATTTCAAAAATATTGATAATTCGGCAACTAATTACCCTAAACTGGGCTTCTTTCTCTCTCTCCCCCCCCAATTAAACAGTGATTTTTTTTTTTTTTTTTTTGACCCCTTCTTCTTCTCATTCTTCTAAATTCTACTTGAAATAATAAATTAGAATAGAAAAATAATAATAATAATAATATAATATAGTTGTCCTCAAGAATTTTGAAGCAGCTTTTGGCTTTGGCTTCTTCCTTTGGCACAATTACTTACCATCTCTGAAGCCACCAGCTACAAAACCCAAAACTGTAAAAACATGGTGTATCAATCATAAGAGACCTGAAGTAACCCTCCAGTTAAGATTACTGACCCATCAGTTGGTCAATCTGCATTTGGTCAAGCAGTGCACTCAAAGCCGACTGATCGAATTGATCAATCTGATCATTCAAATTTGCTCCCTCAGCTGAAGATGCAGCAACACCCCCTGCAGAAACTTTGGTGCGCCCAGCATCAATTTCTTTCATTTCATTTCCATCAGCAGCAGTCTCGCGCACCAGTGTTTGCACCCAAGACAAATCAGGCTCCTCTCCATTGTTTGCATGCTCGAATGATGATGATCTCTTAAGCTTACCCATGTCTGAGCTCACGCCCCAGTCCAGCTTACCAGATGAGGAACCCCAGTTAGACCAATTCTCCACTGGTGAGCCTATACTTGCACCTGAACTAGAGCCAAGGTAGCGTGAACTAAGGCTACGGAACTGTTGTTGCTGCTGCTGCTGCTGCTTCTCACGTTGAGCAAGCATTGAAACCCTGGAACTCATTGGTGATATAGGCTCCATGCTCCGGGGTGACATCCTTCCAGATGATGGCACTCCAAAAGAAGCCTGCAAGAGAGGATGTTCCACATTTTTTGGTGAAAATTGTGTCTTCACTGGAGATAAGATGCCTCCCTGCTGTTGAAATTGGTTAAGAAAAGCTGATTTGTGGGTAGGGGAAAAAACAGTAGAAGCCAGTGCTTGGTCAGAGTGTCTGGGAGACAAACTTTCCACAGTGAACAGATCCTCAAGATTTGAAGGTGTCAGGTTCTTTGAACGGCCGGCAGATCGATTCATAGAATTGGGGTTGATATTTGGTTGGCTAAGACGAGAGATTTCATCTAGGAGCTGCTGTTGCTGCTGAACATCGATATCCGACAGCATGTTTAAGTCCTCAGTCGTTATGTCTCTTGCATTGAATGATGACCTCAGGCGGCTAGACTGAAGATTGCTTCCAGGCAAATGCAATGCTGGAACATTTGGTTGAGTCCAACCCATGTTTGTAATATTACCAGCGGAAGGAGACATGGGTGGTGTAAATGGCGACGGAGACATAATAGAAACCGATGAAGGTGAAGCAGGTAAGAAATTCATTGCTGCAGCATAATCCATGGCACTAGCAGTAGAGGTGCCTGAGCGAGGTGAGGGAACAGCAGATCCCGTAGAGACATACAAGGGACGAAGTTCTTCCTGTGTATGGGCAAAGAAACAAACTCTTCGGTTGCAGCTTGTCCCATCTTTACAAAGTCTTGTCCGATATTGTGCTGGGTGAAGCCAGCACTCAAAAACCCCATGAGCATATTCACACATATCACCCCTTCGACAAGCCCCCTTCCGAAAATCTGGGCATGGAACACAGCTGTAATGGTACTTCCTTGGGTCCCTTCTCCGAGCATTTTCTCCAGGATGAACAAAAGGGCACTCCGTCCAATCGTGTGAATAGGCCCGAGAGCATGGACGTACCTTGAATGAGAACATTCTGAACTCATCCGTCGCATATATGCTGTTCTTGATGTCTGGCAAGGAAGGATCAACAGGGTATTCTCTTTTCTCTGAGGCAGATGATGCAGGAAGATCATTGATCTTGGGAGAAGATGTAGAATCCGAATCGGACAATGGAGATCCATTCCCAGGGGATGGTGAGAGTGGAGGAGAATTTGAATTTGAAGTAGCTGTTGACACCCTGAGATTATGCTCTCCTTCAGTAGACAGAAGTTTTTCAAGTGAAAGTTTCAGCTCTTCAAACTTTGGAGCCACAATGATAACATCAAATGGCCGCTGGCCATTTGAATCAGTCAAATTTGGATCAGCGCCTGCAGCTAAAAGCATTTTGACAGCATCAACTGCATTTACAGCTCCACCAGATGCAGCACAATGTAGAGCAGTGCTCTTATCCAGACCACATGACTGATTCACATCAACTTCAGGTAGAGATAAGATCAATTTCAGAACATCGATGCTACCATATGTAGCAGCAACCATCAAAGGTGTCCTACTCTCAAGAACCATTTGCTTTGAGCCCTTTTTGCGGCCATACCACAATCCGGCTTCATCAACACTAGATGGGTCATGCTCAGCTGATCTTCTGAAACCATTAATGTCATTGTTTGCCGCCAGGTCCAGCAAACTGGCAAAAGCATCTTCTATTTCAACAGTTAAATGATTCATATTCATTTATCTTTTATAACAATAAGGAGATAATATGGCTTGCAACGATCTTTGCTTTAACCGCTCCAATGGCCAGTACATGATTTCATTTCAGAAATGCAGCTGAAAAACATATGATCCACTATTAGAATCGTAGAGGTAGGAAAAAGGAAATACTACTAAAGAATAATAAATTTCAAACGAAATCCAAATACTACACAACCATAAACGTCAACCTTTCAACTACAAGAAAAGTATATACTAATTTCAAGTTGAATGGTAGGTTAACCATCTTTAAAAGGGACAAGAGAATGAGAAGAAAGAAATAAAACTGGAAGGTAAAAGGTAAAAGGGTAGGAGTTTTAACCTTTTTTTAACAGATATAGAAAGTGATTGAATTTGAAGATACAACTAAAGTAAAAGCTAAATCAAGCCATGACAAAAATAGAGTGTTGAATTTACCATCTTTGGTTCAGCCTCATGCATACTGAAAACTGATATCAAATTGAGGACAATGGTCACATGGATACAGTTAGCAGTAAACGTGAATGTCGAAATTTCAAGAGACCCACAACATGATTGTCACAGATTTGTTTCTAAAATAAGATATAATGTAATTCTTGGTTGGTTAGACACACCTGGAAGATGATCATTTTTCTCCACTTTTGAAGTAGAAGGGTTTATTATTTGGAAATGAAAGAAAACCACAGAAGAGGCAAGTGAATCCAAACTTTCTGCCTAAAATTAAAATCACACCGAACCATTTAAAGGCGTTCTTGTTTCACATTAAAGGTTTCTTTCATTTCTTATGCGTTTATTTCACTATTCTTCAATGAACAGAAAAATAGTCCACTCTTGTATAGGAAAAAATCGTTACTGTTATTATTTTTCCTTTTTTTTTTTTTTTTTTCCCTCTCCTCTTCCACAAAGTAAAAAACCTCCCCTCTATCTATATCTGGTGTTGATACAATCAAGCATCAATCTGAAGGACCATGACAAATCAAATAGCAAAACTCAACAAAGAAATCATATAATAGCAACATCATGAAATCAAATCAAACAAAATAAATACCAGTCAAGAATAAAATTGATTGTGAAAAACAATAAGAGCAGATAAAAATCAAGCTAACTAAGAAACAAGGAATCGCCTCTTTTTTTCCCATTCATAAACATACCAATTCACTCACACCAGTATCCAGTATTTCTGTTTTTATTTCCAACATGCACATACACGAACCGATAGAAACACAAAAAAGTGACCGCAAGAAAATCAAAAACAGATCAGAAAACACAGAAATACTAAAAAATCATTTTAAGAAAACAAAAAAAAACACAAACATTTAATAGAGTCGCAAACATGAAGCTGTGCTAAAATTAAGCAACATTTCTCACCGCTTCAAAACGGTGCAGCTAATTATCTGAAGAACAGGAACTACTCTGACCATCGGCTGCGCCACAAGCACACACACGCACACATATATATATACACATGTATGTATGTATGTATATATGTATGTATAGATATATAGAGAGAGAAAGACTTATGGTTACAGATCTAGAGAAAGAAGAAAAATAAAACGAATGAATGAATGATAGGACACTTGTGACAAACGAGAAGTGAAGAGAAGCTGAAGAAGTTCTTCTTCTCTACAGTTTCTTTCTTCTTCTTCTTCTTCTCCTCCTCCTTCAGCTTTCTCTTTTCTTCGCCATTTCCTATGCTCTCTTTTCTTTTTCTTTTCTTTTCCTTTTTTTCTCTTTTTTTTTTTTTTTTTTCCACTCCCTCCCTCACTCACTCTCTCTCTCTCTAAAGAAAAACACACTACTCTCTTCTTATTTCTTTTCTGATGATCAAAACCATCATTATTTATTATCATATTAATAATTATTCAAGTAATAAAAAAAAAATAGATTAATTAGAATACCTGTCCAAACAAAATAATAATAATAATAATAAAACATCTTTTTCTTCATATTTATAGACAAAAAATGTTGCAAATTTCTTACAATATTTTAAGAAAAGTCAGTGGACGAGTACGTCATTTTGAATTTGAGGTATGATCCTCTGCATCTGTGCTCTTTAGTCTTTCTTTTACAACTGTACCATACTGCCAATTAGATGTTATGTAGATTGTACTATTGCTAAGTTTTTTCAATTGATATAAATTAGTCTAGTTAGTCCCTTATTTTTTTTTTAGTAATTCACAGTTTAGATCCTTAATTAATTTTTTTTAAAAATTTTATTAATATTTAAAGTTTATATCAATTTGTTACATATGCTTTTTTTTTTTTTAAATACTTTTATAACCATTTTTTTAAGGTAAATTTAAAGTTGATTTATAGTGAAAAAGAGTCAAAAAGATTTATACAATAAGTAATAACACTTTAGCAATTAATAACTAAGATTAAATAAAAAAAAAAATTATCAGGGAAAGTTGATATATTTGATCTCTCACGCTTGCGTGTTTCGTGTTTTTTTTATTTATAAGGTTAGTAATGTATAATAGGTATGTGCATTTGATTCCTCTTCACAAAATTCATTATTTGAATAAATTAATTTTATGAAGAAATAAATCAAATGCACTTGTTTATTATACATTAAAGATCTACTGAATAAAAATAACTAATCACACTAACTATTGAAATATTATGACCAAATTTACTAATTTTTCATTATTAAAATATTAAATAAAATTAATAAAATGTATTGGTAGATATTTTCTTTAGCTTAGATCTTTATCTGTTTTTTTCTCTCAATTTCATTAACAAATAAAACCTAGGTGAAAAATGCCGTTTTTTTTAGATGAAAAATAAATAAATAAATAGAGAAAGGTACATGTAGGCATTTTGCGTAACTATAGGACACTCCATCCCTATCGTAAATTTTCTTAATATTCTATATAAATAAATTATTTTTTATTATTATATTGATTTTTTTAAGACAATAAAAAAAATATATATATATATAGGACAAAGTTTATAGTAATAAAAAATTACAAAAGGAATATAATATTTTATTATTTTTATAAATTTCAATAATTTTTTAAATATCTTTACACAGTCGAATATTAACGAAATTTTTTAGACAAAAGAAGAAGGAATATTATTTTTTCTCGAAATGTATATATCTTATTCGGACAATAAACATGGGTGTGTGTTTTTTGTGATAATAATGATAAATTTTTATAATTTTGATGTTAGGTTGTTTTGATTATTAAAATCATATATTTTCTCTCTTTTAACAAGGTGACAAAAATACTTTCTTTTTTTTTGCCTTTGCAATATTAATGTGTTAAAAATTATTCTATTCACCACTCAAAAAAAAAAAAAAAAAAAAAAAAAGCTATTTATTTTATCCCAATTGCCATAAATGTTTTATAATCTAGTATTGCTGCCATTTCAGTTTAAACTCCGTCAGATCCACAGGTCATAATATATATTTCATAGGTTCACATAAGAAAAATTGTATATTTTAGTTTTTAATTTTTTTATTTTTGAATAATCAAATCCTTATATTTTATTTTTGCATTTATCTCAATTTAAAAAAAAAAAAAAAAAAAACACCTTTTTTAAAATAAAAAAAAAAACAGTAAATAATATATATATTTAAATACATTTTTAGACTTTTAAAATAAATGTAAGAAAAATAAAACAATTGTGTGTTTTTAACATATAGAAATCTAGAATTTACAAATTTTAATTTGAACAAATCTTTTACCACAATATGTTGTTTTTTTTTTTTAATAAAGTTTTACATTTCACCAAAAAAATAAAAATATTAAAGAAAAATTTTGTTATTAATTAAGTTTTACACTTGATAATAAGGTATTATTTGAGGATAATCACCTCACCTTTGATTATAGAAAATTAGTTAGATTAAAAGTAAAATAACCTCAAATTCAAATTAATAATATTAATAAGTTTTATATTTAATTAATGAATATAACTTATAAAAAAATTAAATAAAAGGTGTTGTGGAAAAAAAGTTAGAAAATAATACATAAAATTTGTAAGAAAAAATAAAACAAAAAGAATAATAAAAAATGATTAATTGCATTAATTTTTTATTTTATTCTCTCGTTAATCATATTAATGATTAATTATAAATATATTACTTTGTTCCGTTTTAAAAATCCTGTCAGTATTTTATGTAAAAATTCATTTTCTATTATTATTATTTTTATTTTTTTATATATAATATATGATATATAATATATATATCTTTTATATATATACATATAAGATTACAATGTATTTTTCTATAAATTATTTTCTTTCAATGGTCTTATTGTAATTAAATATAGTTTTAGAGTTTCATATATATGTTCTTTAAAAAAAAAAAAAAAAATCAATTTTTATTTTTATATATATGATTCTTTATCCCTGTGTTATTCTTGATAAGACAATAAAGTAATTGTCATTTGCGGCTTCTTGCTTATTTATTTTTGTTTTTTTTTTTTTAAAAAATGATTTCTAACCTTATTATTATTGTTATTATTTGTATATTATGTTTACCAATTCATTACTCCCACACACATATATATATGTATTATCTTATATATTATATAATATTGTAAATATTCATTGTACAAAGAATTTTTATTTTATTTTTTTTCCAATGACAATATTGTTATTTTGTCATTGTTGTTTTTTTTTTCTTTTAACTTTATCTTTTAATATTTTGAATTTTATCCAATTTTTATGACTTTTTAACTTTATTTTGTTGTCTCTTTAATAAAAATGCATCGAATAATAATTAAAATTTTTTGTTTAAAAAATATTAATATATGACATTAATCTTATAATATAGTTTACACATTAGCAAATATATTTAAATTAAATTTATTTTTTTAGTTTAAAAATATAAAAGTCAATGTAAAAGAATCTTCAATTCGAATATTAATTAAAAATTGAAATTGAATTTTAAAAATTATTATTTAATTTAATTAATTGTATATATTTTTTAAAATAAAAGTCATCACAATAGTTCAATTAGTATATTTATATTACATTATATATAATTTACATATAATAATTTAATTTTTAAAATAAAAATTTATGTTTAAAAATTGAAAATTGATTCTTACAGATTAAGAAGTGGAGTTTTAATAAAATTTGTAAATAAATTTTAATAATAGTTTACACACACACACACACATATATATATATATATATATATTTTGTAATTTTATGATTAAATTATACATAAAAAACAAAATTGAACGAATTAATTTGATAGAAATGTAAAGACATAATAACAAATATTTACAAAAATTAGACAAAAAATATAAATAGAAATATCTAAAGAT
>JAXGGT010000073.1:59383-70669 GCA_035583425.1 Marsdenia floribunda | reverse complement strand
GCACTTCCAATCACGTGAGATACACATGCCCTCTTTTTTTAGGGCATTTTCGGTAATCTCTTCCATCCCTAAAAAAAAATAAAAATTATAAACTAACTCCCCCACCACCGAAATTTCTTCTTTTTCCTCTTCTTCACTTCAGTGTATGGAGAGTTAGTTTATAATTTTTTTTTTGTGAGGGATGGAAGAGATTACCGAAAATATCCTAAAAAAAAGAGAGCATGCTTATCTCATGTAATTGGGAGTGCCAAAAAAGGGGAGGATTTTGGCCGGAAGGACTTACTTCGGAATTTGAAAATAGTTATAAGATTTAGGTAGATATTTTTAAAGATTTAAGACCAAGTTCAGGAAACATAAATAGTTAGAAGACTAAAATCCGGAATTTTCCTTTACTTTTTGCTTATGTTTTTTATGTTTATATTACTATTATTAAATTTATAATAGATAATAAGTTTGTATTTTTTTTTTTTTTTTGAAAATTTGAATTTTTTTTTTTTTTTTTTGTCTTTATTATGACTCAAATTCATATCTCTAATATTATAAAGGGGACTGTTGCCAACATGTCAAGTTTGTATTCTTATTTTGGACTAGTAAGTTTTTCAATTTATGTTGATATTATTAAATCGATTTTAGACAATAAATTGTTAATTTATTGCTTCAATACCAATGTAATCTTTAATCTTATTTTGTATATGTAAAGTTCGATATTGCGTAAATATTTAGTGGATTATTACAGTTAGAAATTATTGCGTTCAATTAATGTTGCAAGTTAGAAGAAACACTAGTCTACTTTCCAGGTGTTTTGTTTGTTTGTTTGTTTGTTTGTTTGTTTTTTTTTTTTTTTTCCGTGTTAGACGGGGGGAGTTAATGGTAAGGCTAAAGACTATTTGCACAAAAAGGCAGGCCATTAGGCCAACCAGCCGGGGTGAAAAAGAAAAAGGGGTTGCGAATTCATCAAGCTAGCCAAAATCCTTCAGAGAAATTAGACCATATAATATAACGCAAGTACTACAATCCTTACTAGGTCAATTAGACATTTTGAAAGCATCCTGTATTCTGTTAAAAGAATGGAATTGTACAAATCAACATGTTTGTAGATGGTGATGAATAAATCACTGGGGATACCATGGCCTGTAGCCATGCAAATGCTTGGCCCATCTTCTTGCCATGAAGCTGTCATGGTAATCCCAACTCTCAGCACTGCTTGTCCTTCCACCTATGCCCCCAATTGCATCTAGGCCATGGCTTCTCTCACCAGGCTGATTCGGTATGTCAACTAAAGCTTCCCCAGACTCGGTGCATTCATCATTTCCACCATCAATGTAGCTATACTCTATACAAATTTGTCCAGATTTATGCAAGGTTAATGGAATTCTCCTCTCCTCCCCATCCCTGAGTTCTCCAAGTTTAATAATTCGACTGTCGTCCTTGATCCTTAGCTCAATTTCTCTGACTGCACCACCTAATACTCTGGCAAGAAACTCCTCAAATTCATGCATGACAAACCCGCTTGAAGAGCCAAAACCAAACCCTACATGAAAGCGATGGATTGTTACGGGAATTTCTGTTGTCAAATGATGGTATGACCTTGTTGGGCTGTCGGACAAATGCAGAATACAAGATTGGGGGTTCTTGTGGACGCGATCGCCAAGAATTTTCACCCCTTTCTTCATTCCTTCAATTGGATCCGCATGATCCATGTAGAAAATGCGATCAATGACTTGTAGAGCCGTCCGTTTTCCATAGGAAGTCATGCGCTTAAGAGGAAACATGCGTGTGGCTGCAGAGGAGTAGGTCACAATGGCCAAACGGTCTATTGGGCGCAGTGAGAAAATCACCAAGGCCATAGCTTGCTTCAATAGCCTGAGGTGAGGCCCATTAGGACTAGCGATTAACACCAAGTCAATACCCGGTTGATGTGCTAATCTTACACAAAGATAAGCTCTGGTTGAAGATACGCACACAAAAGGTTTCTGCCCAGCTGCAGCAAGATGCTCTGCGGTTGATTCTACCAGAAAAAAGACAACAAAATTGTTAAGTGATGCTCGAAAGAAATTTTACAAAGATGGCATAATCAGCCCGCAGGACTTGTACCTGAGAAGAAATGAATAGCAGGATGAGCAAGATGAAAAGGCAATAGAGATATATGAAGACGTAGACGCCGTGATGCATATTCAGGGTCAACTGGATCATCATCATCATAGCGAGCTGAGCGAAGAAAGGAGCGTCGATGCACCCGGAAACTGGCAATTGAGTCATCAAGTATCTGGAGAATGGGGTCAGACTGGTTCCCATGAAGAGAACACTGAGATTTTGGATTTCGAGGCAATTGTGTCCAATGTGCACGACAAATCGGACAGGTCACACTGCCATGGTGGACATTGGAAGAGATGCAAGTGAAATGAAATGCATGAGAGCATTGTGCTGTGAATATAGCTGGGCAAGAGCTGCTTCCCGAAGTGTAATTCAAAGGATCAAGACATATAGCACAAAGACTCTGCCCAAAAAAAAAAAAATGGAGAAAAGAAACTATAATGCCAAGAGAAGGCTAATAGGTTCATCTTCATTGAATAGAAGGACCCAAAAAAAACTAGAAGAAAACTAAAAAGAAGAGAAATTTCCAGTCTATGAGAAAAGTCCTAACATCCACTCCTTGCCTGCATGCTCAACCATCAAGAATTCTCTAGTACCAGATGTAAAGTTTAGATTCTCTTAACATGCAAGTATAGATATCATCCTCCAGATGCAAAATATATAGGGGCAAATATTTGCCCCAAATGAAATTATACAAGGACACTGTACCTTAACTCCTCCAATCTGCAAGAGTAAATACATCTAAGCAGAATAAACATTCTTCTCATTCACTTTCTTAAAGTATACATATTTTCTATCTAAACAATCTTTCTCCATTTTAGGGATTCATATCCCAATATCACATTTGGTCCACCACTAATCACATTGATAACAAGAATAATAGTAACCTATGATAAAAAATCTTCTTAATTTCTATACAAAGTTAAAAGTAAAGAGTTACTATAGATAGAAGGGCTAATTTTCCACCATGATGACTGCAGTATAACCTTCAGCAAAAAGGAAAAAAAAAAAAAAAGAAGAAGAAAAGGTCCCTCAAGGTCGAGCTAAATGCCACATCTAGCTTTGCAATCTCTGCATGGATAAAACTACTGGGCATTGGGAGATTTGTCTTAACAAGACAAACATTTATTTATTTCAAATGATTTTCGAGTTTTGACTTTCAGTTTGTTCTTAGCACAATTGTAACTTGAAACCCCCAACCCACTGAATTTTGATATCTTGGGGTCCAAAAATGTGAATTTAACACAGCATAAAACATATGATCTCTTTTGACAGAAGGGGCAAAAATCTGAAAAGAAGAGATGCCTAGATGGTGAGATAATTTGATCAAAACAAAAATTTAGGTCATACAAAAGGATAACATGCCAGACACTGTATCCTCTAAATTTTGAGGATGAGCAAAGGATTTGTAACCAAAAAGGCATCATGTACTTCATACTTCATACATTAGACAATAATAATAATTACATTTTTTTTATAATCTTTTTAATATGGTTTACCTAATAAGGAGTGCATCACAACCAACTCAGCTACTGTATTGACAAACTAATAAAAGTTTTAATCACGTCTTACACTTATCATCCGATGAAGTCAGCATATTACGAACTTTTGAAAACAATGTGGGAAGGTAAAGGAAGAGGATCCTGATCCTAATCAAATCACAACTTGAAAAACTAATAATAATTTCTCGAAGGTTAGAAATCCACAGACCAAAATGAAAAAATGTTTATAAAATCCACAAAGTGGACTAAGCAAATAAGGGAAGAACTACAAATTGCTGAAAGGCAAATGCATAAACAAGAGAAATACAGAGGAATTACATATACATACATATATATATATAAGTAATAAGGGAGGTAAACAGAAAATGACAAAGTAGTCGTATTGAAGAGGGAATTATGGCAACCTTATTAGCAGAAGCGCTGAGGGCTGAATCTGCAGCATCGGAATAGATTATGCTACCAAAATCATACGAATCAGGAGATACCTGGAAACAGAGAGAATAGAAGAAGCAAATGAGATAGGCACCAGATGGAGAAAAAGGAGGAAAACGTCAGTTTTTTAGACTCGTGAAAGAATAGTTAGGATTAGGGTTTTCTTTCTTTTTCAAGGGACTGCTGTAGGGGAAGAGACACAGTACAGCTGTAAATCAATTCATTTAAAATTCTGATTGCGTCAAGATTAAAATGTACATTGGAAGCAACATTAATCCATTTTGCATTGTTGATGATGGAGAGAGAGAGAGAGAGAGAGTTACAGTAGCGTTTGAAGTGGTCTGAAGGGCTTGAGACTGTTGTTGCCTATTCCAAGAGAAGGAGCCGCATGTTTGGGCTAGTATCTTTTTGGCTGCCTTCTTGAATTTCCAGGATGCTCCTCCTCCGGCCATCCTGAAAGGCCAGCAGTGATGATGATAGTCAACTTATCAGTGAGCCAAGCTTAGTCGCGGGGGGAAGTGTGTCTAGGTACATATGCTTCAGTAGCTTGTACCTGTAGCAGAGATCGGATCTTGGGTGATGAAAGCATGGTTAGAGAGGGGAAGCAGCCGAGGACAAACAGAATCCGAGCTACCAGACCGCCATTTATTGTTCATAGCACAAAGTGTTAACTTGTTATCCACCTAGAAATGTAACATGTTACTGCGTCGCTCTCAAGTCTGATACCATTGCCTGAAGAAGCAAGGGCCAGGGAAGGCCAGAGAGGGACTGCTCTGCTCAGCTGCTTTTCCTTTTTCTTTTTTTCTTTTTTTTTTTTTGTTTGTTTTTGTTTTTCTAGGGGTGGGGTGTGGTAAGGGCTTTTTTCTTTTGACCTTTATTATTAAGCGCGTGCTAACCGGACGGAGCATTGCGATGCAGTAGTATGATCTGGGAGTCATTTTCGTTTCTTAGGGTGAGCCTGTTTTGAAAAATATTTTCTGATATATAAAGATTATGAATGAATAATAAATTTTCGCTGGATAGTGATCGGGTTGTTTCTGGAACTCATTAATAATGTCGAATTTTAGTGTCAAGGCGAATATTACCATCCTTAAGTTGTTTGCTCTTAAAACACGTACACACCCAACAAAGTACGGTTACTGGTAGTAAAAAAAGAAAAAAGAAAAAAATAATAAAAATAAAAAGAGAAAAGGGAAAAGGGCTCTCAGCGTTTTGTCCCCAGACCGGAACCCAGTCCCAGCGCTTTTGCTTTTGCTGTTCAGGTCAGGAGGGGTGGAAAGAGGAGATAGATGACGACGGGTGAGGCCATTCTCGTTCGTAAACAAAAAACAAAAAACAAAAGGAAAATTTTGTAATTTTGTTCTATAATTTTTTTTTTTTTTTTAACTTGATTTTAAATCGTAAAGTTAATAATTTGGTTTTACAATTATTTTTATTTTTTAAACTTTATCCTAAATCTTAAAAAATAAAAAATTTTGTCCTATATTTATTTTTATTTTCTTAACTTAGATCCTTCAGATTAAGTTTGTGAGATTTTTTGGTTGTTTAAGTCACGTAAAAATATATATTTATTCTTATAAAAGCATTTCATGACAAGAGATAGAGTACTGTATTTTTCTTATTACTTTTCACTTGATTTAAATGACTGAAAAATTTTACATGATCGGAATAACCAAGTTAAGAAAACAAAAATAGATATAGGACCAAATTCTTAATTTTTTAAGATTTATGACCCAAATAAGAAAACCAAAATAATTACAAGACTAAATTCTTAATTTTTTAAGATTTAGGATCAAATTCGAAAAATAAAAATAACTATAAAACCAAAATATGAAATTTCAAAAAAAAAAAAAAAAAAACGAAAAAAAAGGGCTCAGTTCTCCCGGGCCCCCACCCCCAAATCCAAGAACAGTAAAAAAAATAAAACATACGTACCTAGCTGAGTCTTTTCCCCTCAAATTTGACGTATTCACGAAAGGACCAAAACAAAAAGAAACAAGCAAGCTAGTTACTAGTACCACTTGATGAAAAGGGTGCTGGAAAAAATGCAAAAGAACATGCCAGCCATCATCCCCCTTTAAGATTTGAATTTCAATTTGATTTTCCCGCAACAACCACGACCATACAATCTTATATCAAATTATAAAAATAGCTTCTTCTTTTTTTTTTAGATTAAAAATAGCTTCTAAAAATTTATTTCTTTTTAATGATTATTTGTCTTCGTATTAAATTTTTTATTTACGTTTTCTTAACGTTATTTTTATTTTAATTCTTTTTATTTTATTCTCCTACACTTTTATTTTGTAGAAAGATAATCTTTTTGTCTTATAAATTGTTAGTCCATTTTTTAGTCCAAAAATACTTAATTTTATTCGCAATATTTAAATTTTTAATTTAAATTTATATATTAATTACTTATTTGTGCTTGTACTGCTGATAAAAATATAAAAATATTTTATTATTTTTATTTTACTATTACATTATATATTTTTTATATATTACAATTGAACATTATATATACTTTAACAAATAATTATTAGATTTAATGCTCCTTAATTTATTCCTCATGTATAACATATGAGTTAAAATAGTTATTTTATTAATTTCTCATAACAGATAATTATATTTTATTCATTCACATAATACCTCATAGTATCTCAAGATTTCAAAAAAGATATTTTCTAAAATATTGTTTAAAACACCAATAAAATTAAAACTAAAATATATGTCAGTTAATTAACATAAAAAACTAATTAATTTCCGTTAATAAAAATTATAATTACATTTAAATACCTCATAAAAATATTTAAAAATATTTTTTCATTACTCTAAGAACTTAAATTATTTTAATTATTTTTATTTAAAAAAAATTATGGATATTGACTTAAAAAAAATTAACGACATATTAATTTTTAATTCAATTAAACTTATATGTATTTTAATTTTTCTAGTGTCACAATGTATAATAGGATGTCTTAAGAGATTTTACACCTTTATAGCTTTGAAACTAAGATCTCTTGTTTATTAAAATTATAAATATTTTGCCCTTTATTTTTTTTTATATTCTAATTCTATATAGTTTGAAATGTCATTTTTATGTCTTCAAACTGATATTTTAGCAAATTAAATTTATATAATATTATATTTATCATAATTTATTTAATAACAACTATTTCACTTTCAAATAAATTATATGGATTTCTAATTCACAAATTAGTTTTTGGACCAGCTTTTATTTTGACTGAAGTGAGTCTTTTTAAGTTAAGTGAATTTATTTTGAAAAACGAAGTAAATTTTATAGATGTAATAATGGTATAATTATTAGAGTCTTGATTTTTAGAATGATACTATAAGTGTTGATTTTAAAATGATTTGACAATTTTATAGGGTCTTACACCCTATAATTTGACAAAAAATAAATGAATCTCAAGTGTTGTCCAAATGTACACCATCAACTTATTTTCAAAATAAATAGAAAATTCAAAATAAAAGTTAGTCCAAAAACACCCTTAATTTTGAATTATTAATCATTTTAAATATAAATAAAACAAATGTTTCATAAATTTTTTTTTACTCTATTTTTAATATTATTTTATATTAATTTATTTCATAAAATACAATTTATCTAAACCGAAATGTCTATTGATAAATATAAAAAAAATAAGGAAAATTCCCAATTTTAGTCCTGTAACTATTTACGTTTCTCGAACTTGGTCCTAAATCTTTAAAAATACCTAACTAGATCCTATAACTATTTTCAAATTCTAAAATAGGTCCTTCTGGCCAAAATCCTCCCCTTTTCCGGCACTCCCAATCACATGAGATACACATACCCTCTTTTTTTAGGACATTTTCGGTAATCTCTTCCATCCCTAAAAAAAAAAAAAAAAAAAAAATATAAATTATAAACTAACTCCCCATTACAGTGAAGTGAAGAAGAGAAAGAAGAAAAAATTTTGGTGGTGGAAAGTTAGTTTATATATATATTTTTTTTTTAAAGGGAAGGAAGAGATTACCAAAAATGCCCTAAAAAAAGAGGGCATGTGTATCTCACGTGATTGGAAGTACTAGAAAAGGGGAGAATTTTGGTTGAAAGGATCTATTTCAGAATTTGAAAATAGTTATAGGATCTAGTTAAGTATTTTTAAAGATTTAGGACCAAGTTCAAAAAATATAAATAGTTACAGGACTAAAATCGAAAATTTTCCAAAAAATAATTTACATCTTTTGGCATCTCGGTACGGAATGTTTATATTGTATACGTACATATGCTGCTGCATGCCATTGCCATCCTCACCTTCTTTCTTTAATTTCCTAAAGTGTTAGCTTCCTTCCTGTTTTTCTTTATTTATTTTTTTATTTTTATAACTTCATTTCACTACTGGCATTGGAATTAGGGGAAGAAAGAGCACAATTATGTCCAATGTAACGGAAAAAGAGGATTAATTTTCCGGGTGGTTTGATATTACCCTTTACATCGAAGCCACTGAAAGAGAAACAAAAACTAACGAG
The DNA here is from genome assembly GCA_035583425.1 of Marsdenia floribunda. NCBI lineage: Eukaryota > Viridiplantae > Streptophyta > Magnoliopsida > Gentianales > Apocynaceae > Marsdenia > Marsdenia floribunda. Next base: position 62,129 of record JAXGGT010000073.1, on the reverse strand, counting down.
GCTGAAAGGCGTGCTCCTCAAGAAGCGGACTGTTGGAAAAGGTCCTGCACTGCATTGAATTAACGTTTACTCCGCATCTATTTTGTATATAATATATATATATATATATGATCTTCGTATAATCAACGTTTTCTTTTTACAAGAATAACACACTTTTTGCCATCCGGGCCCAGCCGAGCCGGTGGAACAACTGCATCGATGGACTCTCCATCCCCAGCGTGGAGAGTTCGAATTCTGGCAGCTACATTCTTGGAAAGGAGTTGGGGATTCGAAGGCAAGGTATGTGGTCTAGTGACCCGGGCTCTCTTGGGCTTTGGGAGTATAAGTGGTGCAGGACCCTGAGAGCCAGCTCGGGCATATCCCGCTATTTACCTCCCCTAGCCGTTGAGGGGCCAGTTACTAGAGGTCCAGGATGTAGTCTGGCGAAATTGGGATACCGGGATATCAAAAAAAAAAAAAGAAAAAAAGAATAGCACGCTTTTTAAGATCAGTGTGTGTTTGACCCACCTTTTTACTTAAAAGACGCAGAGCCATATTGTGCGTCTTTGTTAAAGCTCAAGGTCACAATAACAGTTGGCGTTTCTTTATTTCTTTTTCTTTATTTTCTTTTTTTTTTCACTAAAGAAGCGCTAGGGATTCCTTGTCCAAAACACTTGCATAATAATCTTTAACTTCCCATACCAAAAACATTCCAGGATTTTCCCACATATTACAGTACAGATATAAAATTAAAAAAAAAAAAAAAAAAACTAAGGATCTATTTAGATTATCAGTTGGCAAAAGTTTTGGAGGAAAAAAAAAATATATTGTGATGTGATATGAAATCGTGTGTATATATATATATTTTAAAGAAATAATTGATTATCATATGTATATATATACAATACACATAAAAATCATTACAATTACATAAAAAAAAAAAAAAAAGATTGAATTTATATTCTTTTGTGGACCTAATACAAAAATAACTCTTAAAAAAAAAATTAATCAAACAAAACACAATTTTTTTTTCCAAAAATTTTTGAATTCAAGAAAAAAATCCTTCCAATTTTGTAAAAAAAAATAATAATAATAATTCAAACGCAAATCACCTCTCCTCAGTCCTCGCCATTACAACTCAAGGGATCATGCTCAAACAATTAATGAAAAAATTCGAGAACTAATGGTCGACCACGAGAGGGAAGGTGATGCAAATGATGGCGCCCGAGAGAGGGTGGAGATTTCCACCATAGCTGGGATAGAGGGAGAGGTTTTCTGTGTCACTGAAGAAAAGAAAAAGAAAAAGAAAAAAAAAAAATATATATATATATATGTATATATGCGGAAGGGAGGAGGGAGAAGAAAGATTCAATGCCTCGCATATAACGCAGCAAGCATATGCCACCTAAAACTTTAATAAAGATGCACAACCTGGTTGTCCCTTTGACTTAAAATGCATAGCTAGCGTGCATTTGATCCAATTTTAAACAAAGCCTCTAATCATGGGTCAAATAAGGAGTTTTTCTTTAAATCTAAGCCAAACTTCGAGAAACCGGCCCCTACAATCAATGCTTGACTGGTTTTATTAAGAGACGGATGCCGCATGGGTACTTCATTGATAGCGCGGGATTACGCACTATGATCAAGGATGCATGTTATTTGAAAATTCAGAACAACAAGATCACAGTTCCTCCTGGCACAATGTTCTTAAATGAGTGATTCTAAATTTAATTTATACTAAAAATACTTTTGTGTAACATTTAAAACAATTTACTAGGAAGAATATATTTTCATAAAAAAACTCATTTTACATAAAACAAACAAATTCTTCGTTTTCTTATTTTTTAAATAAGTATTTGAATATATTTTTACGTTTGTGCAAAAAAAATTATTAAATAAAAGTAAGTGTAATAAAATATTATTTAATTGAACACCTTTAATTTTCTAACGAAAAATAGTCTAAAATTTTCTTTCAAGATTAAGACACAAAATATTAAGTGGAGGTAGTTTAAGAGAGGAGAGCAGCTTAATTGATAATTTTTATATTTTTAAAGGTATAATTACTTATCTTTAAAATTAAACAAATTTGAAGTCATTTGAAATAAAAATTTATTTATTGCAAAGAACTTACTAAATTCAAATAATAATTAATTTAAATGTAAATATAATTTAAAAATATCACCTATATCTCACATTTATACAAAATATTTTATCCACTAAAAAATCACAGTTGCTTTTAAAAAGTAAAACAGACGAATGACCATTTTCTAAAGAGTCACAAATATTTTTGCTCGTTTAGTACTTAAATTTTTAAAAATATTCATAACTGCCATTTCTTTATAGGATAGGACCCTTTCCAATTTCAATGTCTTTAGGGTGTATTTGGATTGGAGTTTTTTTTTTTAGTTTGCTCATTTTTTTCAAAAAGAGTTGAGTGGATTGCAAAAAACGAGGAATAAGGTGGGACAAGTTAAAAAGTTGTCTAGTAAGTGTGAGACAAAAATAATATATTTTATTAGTGTAATGATGATATTTTCATTGAATTGATTTATATTTATATTTTTTATTAAGTATAATGATTTTTTTATTAATTTTTTTTGCCAAGTAGGCAAACATGAATAGTATCATATAAGGCGGTATTCAAACAAGTACACCTCATTTTTTTTTTGAGTTTGAATGAAAAATTAGAAAAAAAAAACTTCAATCCAAATACACCCTTAGTTTTTTTTTTCTTTTAAAGAACACAAGACGCGCGCGTGCGCACACA
>JAXGGT010000073.1:34900-59283 GCA_035583425.1 Marsdenia floribunda | reverse complement strand
ATATATATATATATATGTAAGTAGAAGAAAAACTGTAATATTTAAAGTCCATTTGGACAAAAATTTTAAAAAATATATATTTTTTTAATTTTAAAGCAAAATTTTATATATATTAATTATCCTACAAAAATATTAATTATATTTTTAATATTTAATCACAAAAAATTGTTTTTGTTATAAAACTAATTATAAAAGGGGTAAAAAATAGAGAAAAAGATAGAGATAATATATTGATCTTGTATTTCATTCATCAATCGATAATGGTTCTACAAGTCCTCTATTTATAGAGATACAACTGTAGAGATTTAAAAGATTTGCATACTATGAAGTAAGGAAAAGTCAATAATACATGAGAGTATATCATGCATGAAAGACTATGAAGCAAATAAGTAAATAAGACATAGAAGTCTTCAATAGATATTCATATAATAAATATATTTATAACACTTCCCATTAAATGTCCATTGTACAAGGAATATACTTCATTAAAACCTTACTAGAGAAAAACCCAGTGGAAAAAAAAAGCCTAGTGAAGGAAAAAGAGTATAACTTCTCTTGTACGCTACCCCTGATTAGAACATTATATAAAATCTCTAAATCGATCCCAATTTGACACACTTTATCTTTCAAATGTTGAAGTCGATAATACCTTTGTAAACAAATATATGAAGTTGTTACTTGAACGAATCTGTTGAACATCTATATCATCATTCTTTTGAAGATCATATGTAAAGAATAATTTTGGTGAAATATTTTATGCAATCCTATTTAATATATATTTCTTTCAATTGAGTTATACATGTTGCATAATCTTTATATAGAGGAGTTGAAATCTCTCTTCCAGAGGATAAATCACAACTCACTTTAATATGATGAATTATTGACCTCAACAAAACACATTTTCGACTTGCTTCATTAATGACTATAATCTCATCATTATTAAAAAAAAGTTGCTGCTATAGTTTGCTTCGTATAGTGTCATGATATAGCAGTATGGTCATATGTAAATAAATAGCCACTTTGAAAACGTGTTTTATGCCGTCAGAAAAATAACCAATATTAGCATACTCATATCAATTATTTCTTGAAGATATCGAAAAAATTGTTTAATTCTATTCCAATATCTCTTTATTGGAGATGAATTGAATCTTGCTAATAAATTAGTCACAAAAGTTATATCAAGCTTCACATATTAGCAAGATGCATTAGTGCACCTTTTGCACATGGTTAAGGCACTTTGGGACCAAGATGTTTTTCAAATTCTCATGAGATCAAAAAAATATCTCTTTTTGTATCGAACGAATAACCATTGGGTTACTAAATGGATGCTCTTTGTCATGAGACCAAAAAATCCTCATGAGATCAAAAAATCCTTGCAAATACCTCGCAATTTGTGATGGATTTGCGAGTGCCCTTGAATTGAGCTATCGCAAATCCGTCGAAATTTGTGATGGATTTTTGACTATTGTCCTCACAATTTCTCTTGTTTGACCAAATTGGCAGCGGTCGCAAATCCATCGGAAATTGCAAGGGCTTGCATTTGCCGTCACAATTTTCGACCACTTGGATACCGACGATCGTTGTACTCGTAAATCCGTCGAAAAACCCAATTTGCAATGGATTTAGCCGTTGCAAAACTCGATTTTTCTTGTAGTGTCAATGTAAAAACTTTTAAAGACTTTTTCTGTATAAGTTAATTGATGAACAAAATTTTCATCTTTCAAGTGTTCGATCTTCAAATCAAGACAAAATGTTCTTTTGCGAATATCCTTTATCTCAAATTCATTTATCAAAGAATGTATTGGTTTTGAAATCTCTTCAAGAATTCTAATAATATTTAAGTCATCAACATACCCAACAACTACAACAAATATCAAATTTTCTTTCTTAGTTAAAATAAATGTATGAATTTGGTTATTTTGGTAACCCACCTTTAATAAATATTTACTGAAACGATTTTATCACATTCGTCCAAATTGCTTTAAATCATATAATCTTTATAATATAATTCTCGAGAATTTGAATTGTATGCTTCAGACATTCTAAATCCTTCAGGAATTTTCATATACATATAATTAAACGACCCATATAAGTAGACAATAGTTATGTTCATAAGATGCAAATTAAAATGTTATTAGCTATTAGACTAATTAGATACCGAAATATAATTGTATCCACCACAATAGAATATGTGACTTTGTAGTTAATATAAAATTTTGGGTAATTATTGTGCAACAAATTATGTTTTATATCTCACAACTTCATCTTTCTTATTTAGTTGTTACAAAAATACCCATTTGTACCCTATTAGTATGATACCTTATGGTGTCCAGATTACAAATCCAAAAATTTCACATTTTTCAAGTGAATTTAATTATATTTCAACTATTTCTTTCTAGAATATAGTCAATCACATCTACGTCGACACTCGTCGATGAATGTAGGTTTATGATCATCATTATCATTCACAATGGCTTGCATTATATTACTCATATAAATATTGACGACAAATATTTCTTTTTGGTTCAATTGTTTCCCATAAAGACATAATTTATTGAAATCTCATTATTCTCCTATTTTTCAGTATTTTCAGGCACCTAAACTATTTTTGGAGTTATTCTATTCGTTATGTCTATTGACTCTTATGGAGTATCAGTATGGCTCATTGTAAAAATATGTTCCCTTTCTTTTATTTTAGAACCAATTAGTCTACAATGCTTTTGGCATACCATAGACTCAATTTTCTTTTTTTATTTTACTGATAGATTATTCTATTGGAACATTAATCCATATAGAGCATTTGCAGCTAATATATGTGACTTAGTCACTTTCTTTAGGTCAATAAATATACCTGATAGTTTGTATTGTACAATGGGATTATCTTTAAAACTTCAAGTTTGCATTTCTTTGTATGATGATCACAATATTCCTGATATTATCAAGCTACATTTTTGTTTCTCTCCTAATATTGGGAATTATGATTTTTTAGAATTGTGAAAAGATCTTCAATATCTCTTATGCTAGGAGAATCAAATCATTCCCAATCTCCTATAAAAACTTGTCTTTGTGCGTTGTAGTGGAATCATATATCACACATTCAAATAATTCATGATAATAGGGAGAATTTATGATTATTTGTCTTTGTGCCAATTCTAAATAGGGAGAATTTATGATAATTTGTAGGTCTGATACGCATAAGTGCTGCTACATACAAAATTGCATGGCCCAAAGTAGTAATGGAAAGTTTCATTCTCATAAGCAATGGTCTATCTATTATTTGAAGTTGTTTAATAAATGATTCAACTAATCCATTTTGTGTATGAACACGAGTTACAAGATGTTCAACACTTATGCCAATTAATTTACAATAGTCATTGAATGTTTGAGATGAATATTCACCAACATTATCAATATATATTGATTTTAATTGTATGATCTGAAAATTGTGCTCATAACCTTATAATTTGAGCAAGTAATCTCGCAAACTCCAAGTTGCGAGTTGATAACAAACATACATGAGAACATCTACTAGATGCGTCTATTATAACCATAAAGTATCAAAATGATTTGCATAAAGGATGAATGAGACCACATATATCACCTTGAATTATTTTCAGAAACGCTGGAGATTCAATTCCAACTTTAACTAGTGATGACTGAATGATTAGTTTGCCTTGAGAACAAAAAACACATTAAAATTCCTTTGATTTAAAAATCTTCAAGCTTTTCAATGAGTGTCCATATGAATTTTCAATAGTTCTTCGCATCATATTTAAACTAAGATGTCCTAACCGGTCATGCCAAGTAATAAAAGTATTTGAATCAATAAACTTCTAGTTTATTGTGGTATGTATTTCAATTGTACTAATTCTTATGTAATACAAACCAGAAGAAAACACATTCAATTTCTCTAATACAAATTTCTTATTTAATTCAATGCTTATAATATAGATGTACTCCTTGTTTCCCTCGTTTATAATATCAACATGATATCCATTAAAACGAATATCTTTAAAACTCAACAAGTTTCTTTTAGACTTAGTGGAATCCAAGCATTGTTAATTTTATTCCATTATGTAACATTATAATTGCTCTTCCGGAGCCTTCAATTATTTTGTACTACCAGAAATTGTAGTAGCATATGCATCATTCATTTTTACATCAATGAAATATTTTCTATTTTAAGGATGATATGATCAATTACACTGTTGGCAAGACATATATTTTTATCTAATTTTTTCAATATATATATATATATATATTACAATAAAAAAGTTATAAATAAATATAACAAAATAAGGAAATAAAGTACTATACATAAACATGAAAAAAATAATAAAGGTGAAAAACAAAACTAAATAATGTGATTCACACATTTTTATGTGATTCGTGGCGCAATAGAAAGAGTCTAACTTCAAATAGTAATATCTTTTATGTCACAAACAATTTAAAAGGTAAAGGCAACAAAAAGATATAATAAAATTTAATGAAAATATAAACATAATCTTAAAAGGTATAATAAAATATAATAAAAAAAACTAAACATAATTGTAAAAGATAAGAATACCAGAAATATATAATAATATTAAAAGATAAATGTATAGGATAAATTAAAATATAAATAAATTAATTAATAATAATGAATATGATTTTTAATTTTATTTAAGGACTTTTCCATCGCTTATTAGGTGAACAAATTTTACTTCTGGCCACATCCAAACGAGTGATGTTGATGGTAAAATTATCCAGATTATAATCAAGAATAACATAATTGACTTTAATATTTTTATCTTTCCCTTTAAGGGATGCTTGATAAAGGTCAATTAAACATTTTGTTGTACGACGGGTACGAGCCCAATGATCTTTTATCCATTTGTGTCTTTTTGAAAAATTTCTAATTTTTTTAATTTATTGTTTCACTTCGGGTGATAAGGCACATATTCATAACTTTGTCCATTATTATTCGTCATTATCGCATTCACTTCAGAGAATAGAGTAGAATCAATGGAATGAGTTAAAAAATAAATAAAAGATGAATTTTCTACTTCTGGTGGTTATAAATATTTAGTTAAATTTATAATGACCTCTTATGGAGTCATATATCTTAACAATATTCATATATTTCTTGTTCATATCGTCGTATTTTTATAATAATACTATATTTTAAGAGAAAGACTATCTGCTAGTGGCCACAATTTTCTTATAATATCTTTTGATTATCTTTTAAAAGTCAAATATTTTTTATGATCATATTTCGACCATCTTCTAGTGGTTGAAAATTTTTTGTAATATCTTTCGACTATATTTTAGTAGTCAAATATTTTCTACTACCACTGAATATTTCTTATGATCATCTTTTGGTAATCGAATAAATTAGGTCATTATGCATAAAATACAATTGAGCAAATAAATAAATAAAACATAGGAGTAGATATTTATATAATAAATATATTTATAACAGTTATATATATATATATCAATTGTTTTAGTAAAATTTAAATATATTTTTTAAATTACTGTGCACTTTTTTTTTTTTTTTTAATTAAGTACCAAATGGGTCATCTTCACCAAATGTTTAGCTTCACTCTCCAGCACACGTATTAGAACTTTCAGTGACCACCCACCCCTCAGCACCTAAGTAGGGCAATTCGCCTTTGCTTTTCCGAATTCAGAAAGGGCAAAATGCCTCAGGTCGTGGCGTCAGCATTCTGTTCCGGTTCCTGTGGGTACCGGAGCCTTTCACCGTCGTCATTGGATTACTGCCATTCTAGTGGCAAACGTGGTCTGACAAAAATGAAATCGGCCACTAATCTTGGTTCCAGGGCTTCTGAGCTTTTGGGTAATGATCTGATCCGATCAACCATTTCTAAATCTTATTGTCATCGTTCCCGATCCCAGGTTGTTTCTCCTAAAGCTGTGTCCGATTCAAGCTATTCCCAGACTTGTCTCGATCCTGATGCCAGCACTGTACTCTCTCTACTTTTTATTTTTTATTTTTTATTTTTAAATATTTAAATATAATTAGTTATGCGACTCTTCCACATTGCCTCTCTCTTCAGGAGAATCACTCATGTTTTAAACGTTATATATACATGTTATCTTATGCAGAGTGTGCTAGGCATTATTCTCGGTGGTGGAGCTGGGACACGGCTTTATCCTTTGACCAAGAAACGGGCAAAACCTGCTGTACCCCTTGGTGCAAATTACAGGTTGATTGACATACCTGTCAGTAATTGTCTGAACAGCAATATATCAAAAATTTATGTTCTCACCCAATTCAACTCTGCATCGCTCAATCGCCATCTCTCGCGCTCCTACGCAAGTAATTTGGGTGGTTACAAGAATGAGGGGTTCGTTGAAGTTCTTGCTGCCCAGCAAAGTCCAGAAAATCCAAATTGGTTCCAAGTAATTTTACCTTGCATTCATACGTTCATCTAAATTCTTTGGGTGCTCACTAGTAGTTTAATTGCGGTTTCACTTTCACTTGGGTTACACTCTTTCCGATATTACCAACCGACTTTGCGTCTGTGTGCAAACCGCTGTCGCACTTTTATTAGATACTTAAAGGTTTACATTTTCTATTTATACGTTGATAGATACTCCTGTATTACTATTTTCTACTATCGGAGACTCAATATACTTATCCACATCTTAAACTGTGGCTTGCTGCACGACTCCTCAAATTATATATCAAGTCTTTTGGGAACTTGACATGTTCACTTGGGTCTATATTTTTCTTATTTATTCCTGGAGCATGAAGTAGAATGGTTTACCTTTATTCCTGCATGACACCTCATCAAGAATATTTCCTAAAATGGATGGTCCATTTCAACTGTCTTTTTTGCTAACTTCAATTGAGTAACCTAATGGCCTTTGATGTTTAGGGCACAGCTGATGCTGTTAGACAGTATCTTTGGTTATTTGAAGAGCATAATGTTCTTGAATTCTTGGTTCTTGCTGGGGATCATTTATATCGCATGGATTATGAGAAATTTATCCAAGCTCACAGGGAAACTGATGCTGACATAACCGTAGCTGCATTACCTATGGATGAAAAACGTGCCACTGCCTTTGGTCTGATGAAAATTGACGAGCAAGGACAAATAATTGAATTTGCAGAGAAGCCAAAAGGAGAGCAATTGAAAGCAATGAGGGTAAACTTGCTGCAAAAATAATTCAGTTTCTTTATTTGCAACTCTAATTTGCTTACTTTCTGTACCGTATGAAGATGTAATTAATGAATCTTATTTACTTTCTCTTCACTGCATTTACCCCAGGTTGATACTACCATTCTTGGTCTTGATGATGAAAGAGCAAAGGAAATGCCTTATATTGCAAGTATGGGTATATATGTTTTCAGTAAAGAAGCAATGCTAAATTTACTTCAAGAGAAGTTTCCTGGGGCTAATGACTTTGGAAGTGAAGTTATTCCAGGCGCTACATCAATTGGCATGCGGGTAAATAGTGCTCAAAATGACAACTTTAGGGATGTTATGTTCTGAGGTTACCACCTGTAGTCATTCAGTGAAAGCATGGACAATTTAGCTCATAAAATTGGTGAATGTAATGTCAAAATGAATATTTGTTTATAGGCAATCTCTTTTGCCCCTATTTTCTGTTTCAGTATCAACAACTACTATAAATTTACGTATTCCAGTCCATCCTGTCTTGGTAAATAGTCTTGACCCCACATCTGATATCCATTTGACTCTTTAATTTAGTTTCCTCTAAAAGTTTTATGCTCTCTTGATGCCTTTTATTAGCCTTTTTTGATAGCTTAATTTGTGTTGTTAGTATTAGCTGAATGAAATTAATTTCACTTGGATAAATGAATTATTCCTCAATGAATGGAAAATAGTCTGATGCTTGGCATATAGCACATGATTGATTAGCTAGAGCTTAGTATACTCAAATGCTACATACTATTGTAGTTGTCAATCTTGTTTGAGTTCTGTATTATCTTCGGTTTTCCTCTTTCTTCAGTTACTTTTTGTGGATTTCAGGTGCAAGCCTACTTGTATGATGGTTACTGGGAAGATATTGGAACAATTGAAGCTTTTTATAATGCAAATTTGGGAATCACGAAAAAGCCTGTGCCAGATTTCAGGTCCATTACCCTGGGAAATATCAATAACAGCATTGAAAATCTTTCTGTTTATATACCCTTGCCATTAGTAAATCATTTTTTTAATTGTTGCACTTAACAAAATTCACCACGTGCAGCTTTTATGACCGTTCTGCTCCAATTTATACACAGCCTCGTTACCTTCCACCTTCCAAAATGCTTGATGCTGATGTTACAGACAGTGTGATTGGTGAGGGTTGCGTCATTAAAGTAAGTCATATGAAAATTCCGTTGTCTGACTTGAGCTGAAGTTAATTCTCTTGGCATTTTATTGTCAATTACCTTGTTTCCTGAAGCAAAATGAGTCTTCGAAATTCGACCAAAATCTGAAAATATATTGGTATTATTTATGTTGTTTGTCTTCTCTAACATTTTAGATATTTGATTAATTGGGTTAATTATCTTTTTTCTGGACAGAACTGTAAGATTCACCATTCTGTAATTGGTCTAAGATCTTGCATCTCAGAAGGTGCAATCATAGAAGACAGTCTGCTCATGGGAGCTGATTACTACGAGGTGAGTGCAAGTCTCTTCTTCAGTTTAGGTATCAGCACGTCATATGCATATGATGCAGATCTGGTGGACATTTTGCTGCTTGTATATGGAGTCTGCTGTTTATGTGTTTTGTCAAAACCTGATCATGTTGTTAATATCTTCATCCAGACAGATGCAGACAGAAGGCTCTTGGCAGCCAAAGGCAGTGTTCCTATTGGGATTGGCAAAAACTCTCACATCAAAAGAGCAATAATTGACAAGAATGCTCGCATTGGAGATAATGCAAAGGTAATCTCCATATAAATTGCATATTTATTTTGAGAGTGAGTCTCTGGAGTGTTCATAAATTGTGGTTATGTTCATTGAAGCATATTATTGAACACAGCATAGGTGTAAGTTGATAAGGTTGGGCCTGCAAGTCTATCAAAATAATAAGTGATTGACAGGATTATATTTCCTAGCTCACACTTCATTTTTTAGCTATCAGATTTTGTTTTACAGATTAGTTTAAAAAGATTTGTGTTCCATTTGTCATGCTAAATATCTGGTTCTTCTAGTACATAAGTTCAAAAGATAATTATTAGAATTCATATCTCTTGTTAGATGACATTAGCATGCATGCATGTAAGGGAGCAGGAATGAATCTCATGTTGAGCATAGGCAAAAAGAATCACTGCAGAAAGGATTTAAAGTAGTGTGAAGTGTTATGAAGTCACTGAGTTAAGTTTTCAGCTTAACTGTATGCATGATTTTCTTGAATCACTAGCCATATCAATATCATTACTCAAGAATACTTGAAATTTTTTGAGGTAATGAACTAGAAGTCAGCAATAGTATGCTTTACTGATTGTACCTTGAATCTTTACTACTTAATAGGAAGGTTTGAAAGAGAACATTGTTTTGGGGGATAAATACTTGTTGGGACAGGGCTCAAAGGATTAGTGCACCCTTCAAAAAAGAATCTATTCAATTCAAACATGGGAGATATTTTGTTTCACTAGAAAAAAATTGTTGGCTTTTCCTTTCACATAATTTTCACGATACATCATAACAGTCATTTATAGAATTTACTGGTTCTTAAAAAAGGAGTTGTTCCTCTCACTTCACCATAGAAGTTCTTGTGGCTTGAGTTGGATGACATTTAATATCATGTATTCATGTTCCTATATGTGTATCAGCTAATGGTATGCAATTTACCATTTGAAAATTTAGATAAAGTATCTCGTATGTATAAGCTGGGGCGTGTCCAAGAAACAGCCAGTTAACTGCCCCTTTCCTTCCACTCTCCTTGCTTTATAAAAAATTTTGGTTGAGGAGCAACTCAACTCATATTGCAGTTCTGAAGTAAATTTGGACTTAGATTTTATAGTTATTCTGTTGATAAAGGGAGGATGTACGCATAGTTAACTTTGTGTAATAATTTTTTGTGTCGCAGATCGTCAACAGTGACAATGTGCAAGAAGCAGCAAGAGAGACAGATGGGTACTTCATTAAGAGCGGGATTATCACAGTGATCAAGGATGCTCTGATTCCTAATGGAACTGTTATTTAAAAGTCTTGTAGATCTAGTAGTCTTAATGTGCTGTTCACCCCCATGGTTACGTTCCTTCTACCTCCTTCAAAATGACTAGCACATAACAAATAAGGAAAGTACTTCGGACTTTGGAGGACTATAGATGTAAATAACGTGTTGGATTTGTTATTTTAAATCAATGTGAAGGCTTTGAGGGGAGGATTAGAGGGATAGCAGTAATTTATTGGTTAAAGTGCATGCTTGATCCCTGGTGGTTGCATCGAGTCTCGAGAAGTTGCAGCGCCACAAGGAGATACTGATCAGAAGAATCAACAGGGATTTCATGCGAAACTCGCATAAGTGACTTGACCTAACCACAGCACACGAGCAAAGTAGATCGAATATGTAGCCAATATAGATGCAAAATTCGTAATAAGAATATTAATTTTTAATTAGAAGTGTTCATGTTTTCTGGAAAACTACAATTTAAATCCAAAATTTAAATGAAACATTGTTACAATCGTCCTCTATAATCTAAAACCTGTATGCAGCAACGAAACAAAGCAACTATGAACTAGGCAACCGCCACTTTTCCCTTTTTAATCATATGAAAATCCACGCAATGAATGCAGCAATATTGTGCCGCAGCGGTCATGACAGGCTGTTTGAGGTCCCAATTAAAACTGTAAACCCAGTGTTTGGCATGCCTCCTATCAAAGAAAATAATCAGCATTTTATAGCTGATTAACGCTGCACAAGAGAAGTTGAAAACACATGGTGTCATTCATTCCATCCGCAGCAGTAACCATTATCATAGAAGCAAAAATAGAATACCAATTTAGAAGGGATTGAATTATCAACTATTCAAATTGCAAGAAAAGATTGAATTTAACTTTCTAAAAAACTTGAAGTTGGTCAAATAAAAAAAGGAAAAAAATTTAACTGCTTAACACTCTTGAATCAAATCAAAGGAGGCCCTGATGCCGACAGGGACCCCCATTGGGATGATGGACTGTGAGATGGCTTTAGCGTTGCCACCTACTGCTGAGGACTTAGACTTGTTGGCAAGAAGTACTAAAAAATACAAAAGACAGATCGGTGGGGGCTCCACGTCCTGAAGCTTAGGGATGGAACCCCCCACTGTTCTAAATCCAGCTCTCAGGGACCTTATGCTGCCGGAGCTTGGGCAAGAAAATCCTTTGCTGATGCTGTGCAATGGGAACCGTAGTCATATGACTTCTATTTGGACGATGAGGAGGAACTCTACACTAAGGATATTGCAGAAATATGCCAAGCGCAGACCTCAATGGAGGCTGATGGGCCGAACGGGTATCCTACTGTTCACAGACTGTTGGAGCACTATAAGAGTCTTATTCTAACTCGAGACTTATGGCAGCTACAACGAGGATATGAACTTGTGGATTTGGAAAACGAGTTCTACATTGCTAGGTTCTACAATAGGGAGGACTATCTCCGGGTGCTCGAGGCAGGACCGTGGATTGTCATGGGTCACTACCTCACAGTTTCGAGGTGGCGCCCAAATTTTACACCAACAGAGGAAACCATTTCCTCCACAATGGTCTGGGTAAGCTTCCCTATACTCCCTATGGAGCTGTTTGACGAAAAATCTCTAACTGCAATGGGAAACGCCATAGGGCGTATAGTGAGGGTTGATGCAACCACAATGCAAGCCTACCGAGGCAAATATGCTAGAATGTGTATGCAAGTCAACTTGGATAAGCCATTAACTCCAGCCATGAATGTGCTGGGTCGGGTACAGAGGGTGGAGTATGAAGGTTTACACCTCATTTGTTTTGATTGTGGAAAGTATGGACATAGGGCTGAGGTGTGTCCTCAGAAAGCACCTCCGCCCCAGGAGCAAAGGAACCAGGATCAGACGAACCCTGTTTCGACAACGAATGAGGGATCCCATTCCCCTTATGGTCCATGGATATTGCCGAAGCCGTACCGGAAATGACTACAGCAAGTGAACCACCGTCGTCATGCATAGCAACCCCATGAAGTTCGAGAGGCCTCTGAACCCTATCTGCATGTGGGCTGAGACCTACCACATAACCCCCTAATGAACACCCCGAGAAGACAGCCCAGACCACTAAGGGCATGGAGAACCCACAACAAGATGACGACCCATCGAACTATAATGGGCAATCAGGGTTTGCAGCCCTTGCTGATCTAGATGAGAGTGAGGCCTAGGAAGACAAATTAGAGAAGCTTAAGGAGATGATCCACTCACTTCCAGGCCCAAGTGGAAAATACTCAAATCAGAGGGCCCATGTAGGGGCTGACGGGCCAAGGGTGAAGAAAGGAGAGAGCAACATTCAGAAGGGTAAGCGGGTCTATCTAGCCCAGCCTAAAATTGCTTTTAAACCGCCTAAGACTCTTGCTGGGCGGGCCAGCAGAATACCACTATTTGAAGTCTCTAACAACCCACCTTAGGGCAATCAGTCAAGTCCAAGAGGGGGAACTAGGATAGTTACCCAAAGTAAACTAGGGAAAAAAGGGTATGCAGCCAAGAGGAATGTTCGGCAGAAAGGGGTTCCAGCCTAAGCCCATAACACCAGGCCGCCGAATATATTACTCTTGGAGGGTCTGAATTCTAGACATGAAAATGGGAAACTCAGCACAAACTTTGCTCATGATGCCACCATAGAGGTGGAACCACGCCCTCCAAACCCTTCTCATAGTGTGTCCTAAAATCCTAGCATGGAATTGTCGAGGAACAGGATCTCCGAGAGCTCTTCGACACTTAAAGCAGCTAATACATACAAATCAACCTGAGATTCTCATTTTACTGGAAACACGGGTAAGTAGTTTGACAACTCAACTTATTTTGAAGATGTCAAAGTATGATCAATGCATTGCTTCTGAAGCTCTTGGATTTGCTGGAGGCATTTGGATTCTTTGGAATAACCTGGAAATGCAGGTAGAACTACTAATGATTGATGACCAAATTGTTACCATGATGGTCTGACGGGGGGATGGTCCACCATGGCTTTTGAGTGCTGTGTATGCGTCACCTTTAAGGCGTTTTCGCAGTGACTTATGGAAGTATTTGGTGGTGTTGGACCAATTCATAAGTATTCCGTGGCTTGTCATCGGGGACTTCAACCAAGTTTTGGAATCCTCGGATAAAAGTGGAGGACAGGCTCTGAATCTACATATAACTAAGGAGTTATGGAATGTTCTTGAAAAAGGCCACCTCATAGATATGGGTTACGTAGGCCTGACATTTACATGGAGTAACATGAGAAGAGGGGAGGCTAACATTCAAGAATGCCTTGATCGCACGTTTTGTTATAGAGCTTGGTTGACCTTGTTTTTGGAATTCAAGGTAGTTCATCTACCTCGAATCCGGTCCAATCACCACCTTATTTTAGTGCAACCGCTGAATTTTGAGAAGAGGAAGACTCAGCCACCTTTTCGTGTCCTACAGGCATGGTATTCTCATACTGATTTTGAACAGTTAGTGCAGGACACTTGGAGCAGATTGGACCTAGATTTGTTGGGGAAAATGACAGTGTTCCGTAGGGACGCAACCATTTGGAATAGACAAGTTTTTGGTAGCATCATAGACAGGAAAAACCATTGTATCGCACGCCTTCGGGGGATACAGAGAAGATTGGTAGCGGGCTATTCCACATATCTTTTGAAGCTTGATTGGAGGCTTAGGAAGGAGCTGGATCTTATCTTGAAACAAGAGGAAAGTTTGTGGCATCAAAAATCTCGGGTTCAGTGGTTGTCTGAAGGGGAACAAAATACAAGATATTTCCATACTATTACTGTCATCTGAAGGCGAAAGAATCACATATCCGAGTTGCTGGATGATTCGGGACATTGGTGCACTGACCACGACCGAATCAAAGTGATGGTTAGGGACTTCTATATTCACTTGTATGGACAAGAGGATTGTGCAACACCTCGACCAGACGAGTGGGACTTTTCGGAGGGTCATCTAGCTGAACATCTTGGACTGAATTGTGAGGTGTCCGATATCGAAATTAAAAATGTAATGTTTCAAATGGGGGTGAACAAAGCTTCGGGACCTGATGGCTTTCCTCCTAGCTTCTTTCAGAAATACTGGTATGTTGTGGGTACGTCTGTGGTTGATTTTGTGAAAATGATTTTTCAGGTGGGTAAGCTACCAGAGGGCCTCAACCAAGTCTTGATTTGCCTGATACCTAAAACAGCTAACCCAGAATCCCTGTCTCAATTTCGCCCCATCTCCCTCTGCAATGTGATTGTCAAGCTAGTCTCTAAAGTCTTAGCAAACTGTTTGAAGCCTGTGATGCCTAACTTTGTAGGAGAGGCTCAATCCAGCTTTATACTGGGAAGGTTGGCAGCAGATAATATTGTGATTGCACAGGAGGTCTTACACGCTTGCATAGCCGAATGGGCCTAAAAGGGGGCACGATTGTCAAGGTTGATCTAGAAAAAGCTTATGACCGTGTGGACTAGGGATTCTTACGGCATCTCTTACGGTTTACGGGTTTCTCAGTGCATCTCCAAAACTTAATCATGGACAGCATTGTCAACACGTCTCTAACAATGTGTTGGAATAGGAGTATTTTGGAATCTTTTGTCCCAAAAAGAGGTCTTCGCCAGGGGGATCCTCTATCTCCTTATTTGTTTGTTCTATGCATGGAAGTTTTAAACCATCGACTTATGGCCGCCAGGGACAATAAACTATGGTTTCCTCTTAAGATCACTAGGCAAGGACCTCATTTATCCCACCTCTTTTTCGCTGATGATCTCTTAATTTTCGGAGAGGCATCAGTATCACAGGCAAAGGTGATGGAGTTTGTATTGGACAAGTTTTGCCATGAATTTGGCCAGAGGATGAGTAGGCAGAAATCCAGTGTATTTCTCCCCTAATACACCATCCTATTTGAAGAATTTCATCTGCTCAAAGTTAGGGGTCAAGCATGTTGCTCACTTGGGGCAATACTTGGGGATTCCCATTGGAGCTGGCCGTGTTATGAAGGATACCTATCAGTTTGTTATTGAGAAAGTTCAGAGGAAGCTCTCAAGCTAGAAAGCTAAAGTATTGTCAAAGGCAACTCGATTGATTTTAATTCAAGTCACATTATCAGCCATTCCTATCTATGCAATGCAAACTACCCTGCTCCCAGTCACAACGATCACTCAATTGGAGAGACTTAGCAGGCGATTCTTGTGGGGAGAAAGTAACGACAGGAGACGACTTCATACGGTATCTTAGCACAAGATCTGTCACCTAAAAGGGGAAGGAGGTTTGGGCATACCACGCCTTCGAGAGATGAATCGGACTCTCATACTGAAGATAGGTTGGAGAATGCTCAATCAACTGCAATTACTCAGCAATCAACTTCTCATTCTAAAATATAGAGGGTGGAAAGTTGTTGAAGTTACCACACGACATTTGAGGTCTTCTTCCTTATGGAGATGGGTCCTCAAGACGGCTCATCTCCTACAAGCAGGCCTGGAATGAATGATCAACCGTGGCACAACCACATTGTTTTGGAAGGAACGCTGGCTTCTTATGCAACCACTAGTAGAACTCTCCCTTCGGCCCCTTAGTGAGAGGCAACTCCAGCTTCAGGTATCTGATCTATGGCAGGACATTGGAGGGTGGAAAACAAGTGAACTTCAGGATTTCTTGCCTGAAACGGTTCTATCGAAACTGCAATTGTTTGTGTTGGATTCTGACAAGCATGCCAGCGACAGGCCAAAATGGAGGTTGACAAACAATGGCTGCTTCTCCACAAAATCAGCACGACAACTGTTGACTGTTCCAAGTAGGAATCATAATCCATTGTGGGTAAGAATCTGGAAATACAAAGGCCCCTCCCATGCTTCTCTAACACACTGGTCAGTACTACACCATGCCCTCCCTACTAGGGAACTCCTCTGGGCTAGAAAAATTGTTGAGAACCTCACTTGTGAATGGTGCTCATACCCCCTGCAATCGGCCTTACATGTGCTTCGGGACTGCTTGATTGCTAAGAGGGTGTGGCAGCTGTTGCTACCAGGATAATTATGGCAAGCCTTTTTCTCAGTTGGAGATGATGCTGAATGGATCAAATTGAATATTCAAAGTTTCAAACTTTTGATAGTAGTGATGAACCTAGGTTTCGGTTTTGGGGTTATGTTTTTAGGCAGGTAGTCCATGATTTATGGACTCTGCATGTCCAAAGACTACACAATGAAAACTTGAACAGACAGGAGGCTCCTGCTTTGGCGGGAAGGAGTCTGCAAACTGTTCAGCAACTCCTTTCTGCACAAGCATCAGCTTTTACATAGGATTTTTGCACACTGTGTTAAGTTGTACATGTTTTTTGGACCTCTTTTGAGGTTTTTTTGATGAATATTAATATATATTGATTCGGTTTCCCACCAAAAAGGAGGCCCTGCTGCCCAAAATTTTCAATCCCCACAACACAGCCATGGTAAATGTACTTTGTCCCGGTCCATCAGGCATCCTCATTTATTTATTTATTTTTCCCCTTTAACAGGACACCCCAAACGCAAGCAGTCTCAATCTCCCATGTTTGGTAGCCTAAAAGAGTAAGCCAGAGGACTCGACCAACGGTAATGTCAATTCCTAGAGGGGCTTAAGTCACCACCAGTCCAGTTCATACCAAGCAAAAAGGTTTTTATCTAAAAATCGAGCCGATTTAAAAGCCAGTTTACAGACTGATCGCCCGGTCTAATTGGCCGATCTGAGATGTTAACATTTATTTATTATTCTTTCTGAAAAATAATTTTAAAAATATATTTTCTTATATTTTTTACATCAACTTTCAATTAGGAAAAACATTAATTTTTCATATTTTTGAATAGTTATAATGTCTTATTTATGATAAGTAAAAATAAAATAAAAGAATAATTGTTAAGTCTTATATAAAAAGTGTTAAAAGAAAAATAAGTAATAAATATTATATAAGTGACAAGTAAAAAAAGGAGAAATAGTTTAAAAGAAAAAAAAAAAAAAAAAAAAAAAAATTTGAAGTACTCTTACCCAAAAATTTATGAAAATCTAAGACAAAACACAAGAATCACAATTTACCGAACCATTAAAATCTATTACATAAACATTAAAAAAAAAAAAAAAAAAAAAACACAATACAACATTTATTATATTTTCCCAATATTTCCTTGAACCCGAACATACTTGGATATTTGAATTTTAGGAGAAAAAAACAACAATGGAGCACTCAGTAGTATTAAAACTTCCTCCATGTGCACCGCAACGGACAACATAACATTCAAACAGTGATAAAAAATTCCCCAGATGATTACAAATGACAAAAAGGACTACTGAACAGGTGAAAGAACACTAATTTCCACAAAAAAAAAAGATTTAGTTACTTTACAAATGAATCAATATTATTTAACAGAGACCCAAGAACATCCTAGAGGCTTGAAATACACATCTGCACTGCACAAAAGCATGACAACTGCCGGGGAACAAAATTTGTGGAAGCCATACTGCTTATAAAGGAACCAAGATAATACAGATAAATCTTATCAACGTGTTACAAATTAACATCTGACAGAAAAAGAATGAAAGAAAATCCAACCAAGCCAGACAAAACAGAAGAAGAGTGGGGAGAGAAGGGGAGAGAAGGGGAGGATGTGTGTGTACTATCTTCCAACCATTTACAGATGTATCCAGCACCATCAGAACCACATAAAAATTGGTGTCAAGGAATTAATTTTAAAAGGCAATCATGGAAACAGTAATCTAGATAACTATATGCTTAGACTATATACCTACTAACTCACTCCTAAAAATTGAGAAGAAGAAATCCATCCAGCGAAAAGGGCCCGTGAACTAATTGACCAGCCTCATCCTGCAGAAGTTACCAGCGCAAGTTTATGGATTAATGTTGCATTCCCGCAAGTATAGTTGGTCATAATCAACATATCTGACCCAGTAGTTTCGAAATTTGGGTATACCAATCTCGAGCCAGGGTTTCAAGTTTCCATTATAGTGTATAACAGCTGCTCGATCAATGTCCTTCTGACTTACATTTGGGTTGTAACCAAGGCCAAGGACATGCCAGGATCGGTCAAGTGCAAAAGTACGATTCCAGAATGTTATTAGTCCAGGTGGGAGGGTACCCAATTTCCATAACTGTCTATCATGGTTCTGCAACAGAGGACAAAGAATTGGTTCATAATGACACCTAATTCAGACCCTTTGAAGCTGAAAAGGACAAGTATCTAGTAAAAAAGAAAAGCAATGATCCTCAAACATAAAAGTAGTGAAGACACACTCATATGGAACTTTTAAAACCATAAGTTCACTCTTTAGATTATGCTTAGATTTGTTTTAAGTTTGGGAGAGGATAGATGAATGGGCTAAAAGAGGGGAAAGAGGAGGGTGGAAGAAATTATACCTGAGGCAGATTAGATTTAGTGTAATGGGAGACTAGTTACTGAAAAGGACAGGCCAGATAGACTGAGAATCAAAGTAAGATGAAGAAAATTCTTGGATTGGATTTGGGCAAACGAAATGGTTACAAAACATGGTATTAGCATCATAAAACACACTTCTCATCCTAACTTATCCTATGATCATTTTTTCTCATCAATCATCCAAGTCTGAAGTAGAGTCATAATATAGGGTATTCTTAATGAAAATTTGAATACAATTAATTTCATAGATGGTATGACCTAGTTGGTGAAAGTTAGCAAGCATACATACGGTCAGAATAACACCTGAACATAAATAAAACTAAGGTCATTGCATAAACCCACAAAAACATAGCAAAGCTATTTAGTTTATATCAGACCAACTAGAGAGAACCCATTAGCAATTTCCGAAATTTATCATTGAGATATCTCTACATACGGTCAGGGATGTTTTGGTGTTGTCACTTGCATGAGAAACTGGTTACCAGAGTGAGGAAAAAATCACAGGCCACCTATATATCAGTAGACAGGTCAAAAAGTCTCAAACTTGTGACCAAATTTTCAAGAGAATATATGATTCCCTACACCCGTATCAAGAAACCACATTCACAACACGGTAATTTGTGAAACAAATTGGACCTATGTTTGAAAATTGTTGAACTTCAGGGAAACTAGTTATGCAAAAATTAGGGTATTAGTGTTGCTTCACCCTATCATAGATGCATATCTTACAGGCTTAAGTTTTTAAAAGTAGGGTCATGCATTTAAAGTCACTACCTTAATGCACGCATATAAGTTGTCAAAGCTAAAAATTCAAAATGCAAGAGCTCTCGACAGAAGAATCCATTACCAGATTTTGCCACGAGTGGTAGACATCCGTAATGTTTTGTCTCCTCCACTCCAATAGGTCAACAATATTCATTCCAAATGCCCAACCACAAGCGCGAGGGTCAAATTTTTTTGAGATGACAGGATTTGAAAAGTTCAGGTAGCGATCAAACCGATGAAAACTTTCTCCACAAGTCTCCACCACACCTATCACTTTTCCTTTAAGATCAAGGGACCATAGGTCAGTAACATCCTTCTGCACAACTACATCATCATCTAAGAATAGGACCTTGTTGAGGTTAGGGAATATTTCTGGCAGGTAAAAACGAAGATGATTCATGATGGAGAGATACTTTGGATTCCTGAATTTCAAATTGGAATCAGATTCAACACGGCGAGTCTTGAAATAATAATCAATCATGGAGGGAGAACCCAATTGCTTGAGAACTGGGCTGTAACTTGAATTTAACCATGTAAACTCTTCAACATTCTGAACCTGTATTGTAGCATTGCTTGGAGGATTTGCTAAAAACCACATCCTCATAGCAGCATAGTTCAGCTTGTCAGTCACGATGTGGAAGACATGCATTGAAGTGTCCTATTCATATCAGGAAAGGAATTATCAGGGGAAATTTGAAGGATCAAGATTTAAGAGTAATGAAAAGATCTCTTACTTTAGCATGAGAGAGGGTTGAGTTTACTACAACTGCTGCAGCCAATACATTATCTGAGAATATTGCATAGTGGTACAACCTGGAGTCTTCCAATTTCTCTTGATTTGGAAATTGCCGCTGAGATGAATTCATCATGAAGTATTCAGTAGATAGACGCAAGGGAAGACAATGGAGACCTTTGGGGAGGGTTTTGGCCGTTAAGTGTGTCAAAAACAATGTTTGCTTTTTGTGCACCCGTAGCTGCTCTTCTGTTGAGTGAAGCATAGCTCGAAGTTTCTTCACCACAGCAGCACAATCATCTTGAATCTGTTTGCCTTTGGCCAGAGTTTGTTCCATTGCTTTTAATTTATCATAGGCACTGCAAGAAAATTATAAACCATGATAAGTGTACATAGAGAGAAGGTGCACAAAGAAAATTACAGAGAAAGCATCCAGTCAGACTGTGCCGGAAACTAAAAACTGAAAAGAAAATCTAGACAATTTGATCAGGAACAGAGTGAAAAGTAACTATAAGCCTAATGCGAAGACTTACTTCCTAGGTAGCTCAGAATCCTTAGTGGCATCCCCAAGTGCTCTTTGAACTTCCTTCATACGCAGTCGGAGCTCCCTTATGAAGTGAGGGTTGTTTCTTGTGGCTGAAAGGGAAAGATAAACTTTTCCCCGGATGAGTTGATCTTTAAGCTGGCGAACACGAGAATCAGGAAAAGCTGATTGTTCAATGTGCTTATCAATTTGTGCATCCGTTGCTTCTCTGCCACCGTTTCTGCCAGAAGCTCTAGAAGACTGCCGCTCAACTTTTGTTTCCTTGGAGGAAAGATTTTTAAAAAGGATTAGACACATTGAAAGCCTGAAGAGTTCATGTATCTGACTCAAGAAGTAAATCCTTCGTTAATCAACAGAAGTCCACGTATTAGGTTCAGAAGACGCTGTCTGTCAATATTCTGATAAAGGGAAAAAAAGGATAGCAAAGTACTAGTAGAACAAAAAGGCGGCAGACACTGTTGGTATCTCAGGATGAGAAAGGGGGTGGGGGGAATGGAAGGAAAGAGCGTAGTAGAAGTAGCATTCAATTTACCAGTTTCCCAAGGGAATTTTGGGAGTTGTCCACAGAACCCCTAGAAACATCATTAATTCTTGTATCAGTTTGAGCGGTCTTGATTTCACTTTCCGTAGAAGATGCATCTTTCTTTGAGTTTTCTCCCACCTTTTGTGGTTCAACTACAGCGTTAGTGACTAGCCTGATGGGATTTTCGTCATGGGTGAGGGTGGACAAAATTGATTCTGGAAATGCAGTTTATGTTAAGAGAAAAGAACAACTAGGAAACATGGGGATTACAATTCAGGAAATTCAAGCAAAACCTTCGGTGAGCTGTCTGGTTGTACGTGCATTGTCGGTGGTGGAAGCATCAGAAGAATTTGCAAGAGATTGGTTATCAGAAAACACAATGCCGGGAGGTTCCTTGAGAATTGTTGCAGATTCCTGTGATTTTTTAAAAATAAATTTTAAGAAAAATTTTGAAGTAGAATTTTGAGTAATAAACCCAGAGAGTAAGAGATCTAATATTTTCCAGAGAAAAAAGATAGGAAATCTGAAAAGCATACCTGCGGCAGAACATGTAAGGGCCGGATGTCGCCACCAAAGGTCTACATTAAAGAAATTAACCATATTTTAAAAGGAAAAATAATAATAACAATAAATAAAAACAATTGCAGAATTCGACTTACAAAGGAAGACGAATCGTCCCCGATGAAATCATCTCCAGCTGCCCAAAAAAAGGAGAGTAAATTTTCTTTTTTAACAGAAAAAAAAAAAGAAAGAAAGAAAGAAAGAAGGTGGGCGTAAGAGTGATTACCGGAAGAAGAAGTAAGATAGGTTCCGAGAGTGTCAGTATAGAGGACAATAGGGGCAAGAACAGTAACAAAGAGCAAAAACAGGGCCGGCTTTCTGAGCTTCATTTCTCTTCGATTTTTTGCTTTTTTAAATCTCTTTATTCCCGAATTTAATCTATCTCATGGAAAATTTCCGGCCAAGGGGAAATTGAAGCTGTTTCTGAAAGGATTTGGTTAGCACAAAGATCTCCCAGTGCCGACAACAGACTGAAGCTCCGGTGGGAGAGAAGGAGAGCTTTTATAAAATATTATTGGTAGCTGAAGGTTATTTTTGGGGTTGAGTTTTTTTTTTTGGGGTTGAGTTAGTACTTACAGCGAAGCAAATAGCAATTACCATCCAACCTTATATATATATATATATTAAAGAGCACTATATTTTATTTGTGACTCGTAATTTATTAATAATAAATAAAATTATTTATTATTTATTATTAAATTAAAATTTTTAGTAATTATATATATATTTTTTATTAAATATCATATTATTCATTAGAATCATTTAATTAATTAATTACATGATTTTCTCTCCTTTGAGATGACTGTAAATGCTAAATAAAATTATTTGTTTGAACTTACTTCAAGTCTAAATATTTTATTGAGAAATTAGTACAAATTTTCATTTAACTATTTTTAATTTTATATATGCGTTAAATATATATATATATATATATTGGTAAAAGTATTTTGAAACTCTAAACTGACAATTTCAATACTGAAAATATTCCTTTTTTTTTTTTTTTTTTTTTTGAGGAAAAAAAATTCTAATTAAGAACCTTTAATGTTTTACTTACCAAAAAAAAATTAGCATTTCGTCTCAGGATATGTATGGTGTAGGTGCAGTGGACCCTCCACCATTCAATATAATCGACATCCACGAGATTGATTAATAGCCCCAGGGCAAATTCCACGGGCTTGGCCATTACTAAAACTGAAAAAGGAAAACTCACCGACGAACTTCTGCTTCCCGCCGAATAAATAACAGCACATAATAACACCATATAAATAAATAAATAAATAAAATCATAATTACACCATATAAATAAATTAAAAAAAATCATACTCTCCTCTCCTCTCCTCTCCTCTAGAGGGGCAGTGGAAATGAATAATTCTCACATTTTAGTTACAATCAAGATTTTTGTGTGCGGAGAAGGAAGCTTCCTTGAGGCCTTGCCTTTAATAATGAACAGCAATATCCCATAAATTTATGCCACTTGTAATGTTAATGCGCAAAAGTTGATCTTCGCTTCTGTACTGGAAAGCCACCTCTTGTTAACAGTGCAATGTTTGGGCTCACGATTGGAATATGCACCAAAAGAAGTGCGTGCACCCCTGAAGAAAATCAAATTAATACTGCATGTAGTTTGCACAAGTATGCATATGTATCGCAGTATCAAGAAACTATGAACAACAAAGAAAAGGTAAAGAAGAATTAAGCAGTAGAATGAAAGAAATTTGGAAAGAAAAAGAATCTGAATATTTCATTATATTGATTGCTCCAACAAATGTTACATTTATAGGAGATAAAACGAAAACACAAGCTGCTAAAACAGCTATAATCAATACAAATATCAGAAGAAATAAAAAATATCTATCACCAAAAAATTAGCAGCCCACAAGCTTGCCAGCTCAGCAATAACTAATATATTAGTAACTAACTCTTTCTAATTCACCCAACTCCTGTATTATGATGATGGAATGAAGAGTTGTTTCTTCGATTCTTAACATCCCCCCTCAAGTTGGAGGCTTGATCATTGAAAAGACCCAACTTGGCAACAATACTATGATGTAAAGGACCTGTTAAAGCTTTTGTAAGAACATTTGCAAGCTGTTCTGAACTAGAAACATGTTTTAATACTATCAAACCATCTGTAATCTTCTCACGGATGAAGTGGCAATCCATTTCTATGTGTTTTGTTCTTTCATGAAAAACAGGATTCTTAGCCAACTGTAGTGCAGCTGAACTATCAGTGTGTAAAACAATGGGACAAGATACAACAACATCAAGCTCAAGAAGTAACCTTTTAATCCAAACTAATTCTGCACTGACCTTACTCAATGCCCTATATTCAGCTTCAGCTGAAGACAAAAAAACGATAGGTTGCTTCTTAGATTTCCAAGATACCAAACTATCACCTAAAAACACAAAATATCCAGTGACAGAACGTCTAGTATCCACACAAGAACCCCAATCAGAATCTGAGTAACCTGAGGGGATAAAATCTTTCTTATTGTGAACAAAGATCCCAGCATCTGTACTTCCCTTTAAATATTTTAGAACATGTATAACAGCCTTAAAATGAGGGAATCTTGGTTCTTGAAGGAATTGACTAAGCTTTTGAACAACAAAGCTTAAATCAAGCCTAGTATTAGTAAGATAATTCAGCTTCCCAACTAAGCTTCTATACCTCTCAACATCTAAGTACAAATCTCCTGCAGTAAT
>JAXGGT010000073.1:10636-23584 GCA_035583425.1 Marsdenia floribunda | reverse complement strand
AAACCGACACTACTTAGTGCTGTTAGGGGTCGGGTAATTAAATTTCAAGGGAAAATTGATAAGACAGCATTTGCGACTGCGTGTATCCTAATTCATATTATTATTGCTACTCTCTCTCTCTCTCTTTCATTTTTCTCAGTTCTCACTGCACTCTGCTCTGCCGCAGAGATTACTGGCAACAACCATTTTCTGCTATTTTCTTCGCTGGATGAAGGATTCCCCCACTATGTTATACACCACCACCCTTGCCCGCTTCCTACTTCTCCTCCTTTCCTCCTCATCTCTACTCCTGCAGGCGGTCGAATCTGGGATTGGACTCAACTGGGGCACCCTCTCCCTCCACAGGCTTTCCCCTCCCACTGTCATCAATCTGTTGAAACTTAACAATATTAACAAGGTCAAGCTCTTTGAAGCCGACCCCTACGTTCTTAAGGCTCTTATGGCCTCTCCCATTGAGGTCATGATTGGGATCCCCAATGACATGTTACCTCTCCTCACCTCTTCTACTGCAGCTGCTGATCTCTGGGTCTCTCAGAATGTCTCCAGATACATGCTCAAGGGTGGCGGTGTCAATATCAAGTACGCTTCTCTTCTCTGAATTTTACTTTGACACAGATTTATTTCTCTCTCTTAGATTGCTATACTCTTTCTAAGATCTAATTCCCACACTATTTAAGTAATTCGTCTACTCTATTTTCTGTGCTTCTCAACATGTTTATCAATCCCTGCTTTAATTGATCCTGCAATTTACATTCTATGATTCCACCAGTTGTTGGATGAAGGTTATTTTTCTGTTAATAGTCAATACTGATGATTAACAATAAGCCTGTCGCCAACAGTTGCACCTGTCTCAACTCTCAACTGTTGGACAAGGTATACGGAGTCCTACTACGCGCTGGTTTTCTTCTTTTTATTTTCTCCCCTTCCCATACACTTCAACATTCATGTTCCGACCCGAGTTGCAAGTATATCCATGAATTTGTGCATTGCAACAAACAATGATCCTTTATTTCCACCTTCGATTTTTTTTGTGTGTGTTTTCTGTGAGACTGGTTTATCTAATTTTACATCTTGTTGTCACTTGTCAAAGGAAATGACCAATCGCTCTTAAATTTCTTCGATGAGTTTTCAGCTTTTTCATTAGCACTGCTGACTAGACGATAAGAATGCAATTGTAGGTACATTGCGGTAGGAAATGAACCTTTCCTCACTAGTTATTCTGGTCAATTTCAGTCCTATGTTGTCCCCGCGCTAATGAATTTACAGCAATCCTTGGCCAAAGCAAATCTTGCCGGCATCATAAAGCTGGTTGTCCCTTGCAATGCTGATGCTTACGAGTCTTCCCTTCCTTCACAAGGGGCATTCCGGCCTGAACTGACGCAAATTATGACTCAGCTTGTTTCATTCCTCAATTCTAATGGTTCACCCTTTGTAGTCAATATCTACCCCTTTCTTAGCCTTTATGGGAATTCAGATTTCCCTCAAGACTATGCATTCTTTGAAGGGACAACGCATCCCGTGACAGATGGACAAAATGTCTATTACAATGCATTTGATGGGAATTTTGACACTTTAGTTGCTGCCCTCAGCAAAATTGGATACGGCCAGATGCCAATAGTTATAGGAGAGGTGGGTTGGCCTACAGATGGAGCAGTTGGCGCTAATCTTTCTGCTGCAAGAGCTTTCAATCAAGGACTCGTAAATCATGTTCTAAGTGGCAGAGGGACTCCACTGAGGCCAGGTGTGCCCCCATTGGATGTCTATCTTTTCAGCCTGCTTGACGAAGGGGCAAAAAGTGTACTCCCTGGCAATTTTGAGAGGCACTGGGGCATTTTCTCTTTTGATGGCCAGGCCAAGTACCCGTTGAACCTTGGGCATGGGTTACTAAAGAATGCCGAAGATGTTCAGTATCTTCCTTCCAGATGGTGTGTGGCAGATCCATCCAAGGATCTCTCTGGAGTGGCTAATCATTTAAAAATAGCTTGTAGCTATGCCGACTGTACAACTCTCAACTATGGTGGATCTTGTAATGATATTGGGACAAAGGGGAATATTTCATATGCGTTTAATAGTTATTATCAGATACAGAAACAGAATGTGCAAAGTTGTGATTTTGATGGCCTTGGCATGGTCACCTTCCTGGATCCTTCCGTTGGGGAGTGCAGATTTCTTGTCGGCATTGATGATAGGAAAACTTCGGCAGTTTCTAGTTTGCATGGTGGATTGTTCACGATGTGTCTTCTGATCTTCTGGATGACTGCGATTTTTTCATCACAGGTTTCTTAGTGAGAAGGGGTGTTTTCCAGGTTCCCTCTTTGAAAGAAGCATACAATTGAAAAGGGTGATATTATTATTATACTAGTTTAGTTTCTAGCTCCACAGGAATATTTCCAATTGCATGGTTGTGTTCGAACTGATCTGAAAGTATATGCAGTTAAATATAACATATGATTAGATTTGATTTAGCCTTCTACAGTGGCAGTCCCTTCTATTACTTTTGACATTGTCTGGCGTGGCTTCTCAATAGGTTGTTAGATTTTTATGCACTGCTGTCTAGTGAAATCCATTTCACTTAGAGAATGTAACCATGATTGATTGATGACAGTGATAGCAAACGTAAATCATACAAAGCACTGTTAATCCCCCCACACGCACACACCAAAAAAAAAAAAAAAAAGGGGGAAAACACAATAACAACAAATGCGGACAAAAAGCGGGGATACGATGTTGATCATGGATAGGCACTTCGCATGTAAGAAAACGCGATGCCTCAACAGCAATTGGCATCGCAACATACTCTCCCACAACGGATGAATGGCTTCCAAATGAAATTGCAGCATCGACAACCTTCATAGAAGAGCAAACCTTTTGATAAGCGATCAAAATGCTTGAACTATCAACCTGACAAGCAGAAACGAAGTTGTAAATGAATTCAGAAAAGCCGAAAAAAGGGAAAAATGAATTAACCCTGGGGACGAAATGTGTTATCAGGAGTGTGCAACCGGGCATAGGCACAAGCAGCAGCAATAAGTATCCATGCCAGTGCCATCACCACTATTTCCTTTCTCGCCATTCCTGTTCACCCTTCCTCAATTCAGCGACTCAAAGAAATGGAAAGCAAACTCTATCCTTCCAATGGAGCCGAGACTCCCCCGTTTAAGATATCATTGTATTTATACTCGGGGAGGATAATTACTTGTGTCCATCCTCAAGTGATTGGACCGAGTTGAGGATAAGGGGCGAAAGCCCATACATACTACTACTGGAAGCCATAATGATTCTGATAGGAAACCTTCCATTCGTATAATCGTGATTTTACAGGAAGTCACGCATTGCGGCAGGCCTGCTAAAACCCCAAATTTTGTTGTTACATGCCTCAATTTCTGACCATGTTTATGCATGAATATACATCAATCCTCCATCCAAAAATCCAAAAATTTAAGAGTGCTTAAATTACCAGTCAATTGAAGCGAAGTAAAAAAATTTTATTTTTCAATAATTCAACACATTTGGATAACTCATGTTGGATAAGGGGCGAAAGCCCATACATACTACTACTGGAAGCCATAATGATTCTGATAGGAACCCTTCCATTCGTATAATCGTGATTTTACAGTAAGTCACGCATTGCGGCAGGCCTGCTAAAACCCCAAATTTTGTTGTTACATGCCTCAATTTCTGACCATGTTTATGCATGAATATACATCAATCCTCCATCCAAAAATCCAAAAATTTAAGAGTGCTTAAATTACCAGTCAATTGAAGCGAAGTAAAAAAATTTTATTTTTCAATAATTCAACACATTTGGATAACTCATGTTGGATAAGGGGCGAAAGCCCATACATACTACTACTGGAAGCCATAATGATTCTGATAGGAACCCTTCCATTCGTATAATCGTGATTTTACAGTAAGTCACGCATTGCGGCAGGCCTGCTAAAACCCCAAATTTTGTTGTTACATGCCTCAGTTTCTGACCATGTTTATGCATGAATATACATCAATCCTCCATCCAAAAATCAAAAAATTTAAGAGTGCGCTTAAATTACCAGTCAATTGAAGCTAAGTAAAAAAATTTTATTTTTCAATAATTCAACACATTTGGATAACATTTTTTTTTCAATTAAAATTTGTCCCTCCAATTATATCTAATAAGTGTCACCTCATTTACCTATAATATATATACACATATAAATAGGGTGTAAACCCCATTTTAATTAAATAATATTTATATTATTAATAAAATAATATTACACTTTTTCTCAAAAAAATATTCTCTCACACAAATAATTATTACACCCTATAAAACTTATATATTTAACTCCATTATTTTTAACATAAAATTTATTTTCAAAAAAATTACAGATAACATTCATTTTAAATAAACAATTGTCTCAAATAATTCATTTTTTTTTTCAAATATAATAGTAATCCAAACACACCCTAAAACTTTATTACTAAATTCTACAACTATTTACAATTACTTAATTTAATCTTTTTTAATTAATTTTTAAAATAATCCAATCATTTTAATCATATATTTACCATGTAAACAATTTTTTAAAAACATTTTTAATAAAATTCTTTATATAATAACACAATGAACATATTATTAAAACAATTAAATTATTTTAAAAATTGATTAAAAAGATCAAATCTAATAATTATAAATAAATATAAAATCTAATTAAAAGAATAAAAATAATTATAGAGCGAAGATTTTTTTTTTTTTTTTTTCCCACTTCTGGTGGGGGCCAAGGGTAAGGCCACAATCACATCACCCGAGAGACAATTCGATACGGATGGAATCTCCTAGTTTAATTATTTTTGTGGGATAGAATAGAACCCTTAGGGCCCCTTATGGACAACATAATATGAATTTCCATATCTGATTTTGACTTGCTCATACCAAGAACTGAAAAAATCAGACCTTTTTTCTTTAAGAGAGTGGACATTTCATTCTAGATTCTTCTAAAATAGGAGTATGAGCATTCAATAGGAATGAATATGTAGAGGTTGAAACTCTACATGCAATAGACCATCACAGTTTAGCAGAAATGAAATGAAGATTTCGCAACTACTGTAGTACTCTAAAGATGCTCTATTGTTCAGAAAAGAAACGGCTAATCAGGTTTGGTAAGACATTAACTGAATATCTCACACATCCTTCAAAGTGGCCACTGATTGCCAATACTTACAAAGTGCAATACCATGATGGATAATCAGAGAATCCATGCTGCCGTGCAAAGTTAAACCTGCCTGAACTACTTCACAAGATTGGAGCCCATATCACATTTACAAAAGTCCCAGACATCAAAAAGTACCTGCACTCCAAAAAGCTAGCAAATTAAAGACTTCCCAATACGAGGCTGGCCATGCACTACACGTCACCAAACCAACACACCACACCACAATAGACCAGAGTATATCAAAATCCAGAAGCAAATATTACGTGTCTTGAGTGCCACAAAAAAACAAATCATTGCTAGTTTTGGCGTGGACACACATGAAAAGCTAATTGAAGATGACATAATTAAGGAATTACCTATATCACCAACTTATACTGAACTTTTGAGCTTAGCTAGTTCATCCAGCGCACATCGGAGGGGTTCTGTCAGCTTGCTTTTCTTACCCTACCCAAAAGAAAAAAAACAACAGGTGTGCATCATACACCAGCAGATAATGATTTAACTTTGAAATAATTAAATCCATCCAGAAGGATTTTCCTCTTTAAGTGTACAGACAAAATTGTGTTACTACGAATGCATCTAGAATAGCAGTGACAGAGTCACAGAGCTATCAACATAATTTGAACTGACAGAAGATTGATGAATTGTAGACATGCTTTCAGCTAATAAGCTTTTAAGGAATGCATAACCAGGGAAGAAAAAGAGAAATAAACTAACTCCATGGCAAATAACAAGTTATCAATAAATAAGCAGGAATGGAATAATTTAAAAACTTTTCAAATTCGAATATAATATTATTAGTAGCACTTACCAGTCCCACCGTTATGTAAGAATAATTAATTACTACTCCCTCTTAATAAGAATAGGCATCACAACTTAATCAATTTTTTGTCTCAAAGTATTTGTTACTATATGAGATCAAGAAATCTAGTGATTCCCCACCACACCACACCACCACCCCCAAAAAAATAAAAATAAAAATATCCCAGCATTGGTACAATAAATTGCAATATTAATCGGTGTAGATTTCCCAAAATATTCCTATTTCAATTGCAAATAGAAAAACCATTTAATACACTTTAGGTCTTCCCAATCCCAACTACTAAAACAACACGATGGTACTCAAATCCAGTATTCTTGCTTTTGTTCAAAGGCTATATATAATTTCATGTTTTCTTTGTATGAAAAGTTTAATTGTGATGGCTATTCTTGATTAGACAAAGTATTTCTTTTGTTAATATTGTTGCTAAAAAAATGCAAAGGTACCTTCTTTTCAGGAATCTATCAAAACTTGTCTGACAGGATCAGATTAACATAAATTCCACCCTTTGGCTATATTTTTTATTTAATATATTATCCTTAGAAGACATTCCAATCTCCACAGTTTGACAAAGCAACTGAAGCACAACAGCAGACAAACTTGTAAGCAAATAAAAGCAATTACATGCTATTTCACTTTTACCTTCAAGGATGGCACAAGATCAAAAACTTCATCAGCAGATACTACCTGGATATTCCCAATCATACACATCTGGCATAAACAAAATTTAATCTCCTTCAATGACAGTTGGGAAAAAGTAATAAATTATTAAACTAAATTTGTGCGTGTACACAAATATATATATATATACATAACAGAGAGTGGTCTGATGCATACCTCAGTATCTGAAATGCCCAACTTCTTGAGAGGTCTAATCTGAATTAAGGAATCACATAGTCCAAAGCTTACAAGATCAGAGAGTTGCTCTACCATATAGATAATATGTTAGACACACATAATGTACCATTATATTATATAGATTTAAATATATGTTTGTGCGCTATAGAGGATACTCAAGTTTTCGTCGTGCAGTCTCTGGATTAGGGTAAACACTAGCTCTCTTCGCATACATCAGTGCCTTGTCAAATGAACTGATTGGAAAACATTTAGATCCATCAGATGTGTAAGTAAGTTAGACAAATAAAGGATAACTCTTCCAAACACATAAAGCTGAATAACAACTGCTCACACAGGGATTTTTATAGCTGAATCACTAGATAGCACAACCATATGATCCTGAATTCCTTGTAAAATTTCTCTAGCTTCACAGTCCATCAAGCATTTAGTATTCTCAGGAAGTTCTGCAAAAGAATCATTGAGAAACTTAGGATGGAAAAGAGGCCAAATTAAACACACAGAGAGAACCCATTAAACTAACGTTACGGAAGGAAAACACAGCTTACTCAGCTCTATGTTGACCCAAAAAAAAAAAAAAAAAAAGAAAGTTGCTCTTTTGCAACAGGATTTTTAATATACACAGAAAGGGTGGTCAGGAGAACAGAGCATGGATCTGAACCAGGCAAAAAAGTCCTAGTGCTATCAGTGGTTCATGCACAAGACACAAATTCCATCTGATTATCATATTTCACAAGCAGCTTAGATCAGGATATATAAGTCCTATCCATTTAAATCCGGCTTCATCGATGTACATAAAATAAATTCATAATTCATACAACCAAAGTGTAATTGATAGGGATTAAACTGTATCCTTTTCATTTCATCGAACACCTGTTCTTTCTCTTCTTTTTATTTAACAGGTTCTATCCAACCATGATAACAGATCCTACAATGACAACTCTAGAACCAATCCAACTTGTTTAAAGCCATGAGTTTCATCCATTGCCCACCAAGCAATAACCCATAGAGGTGGTCAAGAAGACCATTTGGAGATCCCACATTCATTCAATGCAACATATCATTCCTAGGTAAGCAACCACTGGAACTGGTTTACTTTTAGAGTAAGAACAGTTCAACTAAGCCCATGCACTACTTCTACACAAGGGAACATAGAAGCTCATATAAAAAAAAAATTATGGAGTGATTCTTGCCATACATTTTAAGTACTATAGCAAAATTGTGAAAGAGAGAATTGGAGGAATGGTCAAATTAGTTAAGCACAAGCCTTTATCAATTGTTTGTTCAAGAGAAGATTCTTTTGCCTTGCTACTCTTGGCACTGCTTGTAGCTTTGTCTGCCCTTCCCGCTTTACCCCCATCACCTTTAAAAGAATGACAATGAGTCAGCAAATCTTACAGATTGTGCGGCGGGGAGGGAGGGGAATAAAAGGAATTTAAAAATAGCAAAGAATTTCCAAAAAGGGTTGCAGCTTAATATGAAAGCATAATTTGACAAATAGAAGTCAAACCTTTGAAAAATGGAGCATGAGCCATCCCATTAGATCTTGTTCCGTCTAATGAATCAAAGAATTAGAATACTTTAGTGACAGGAAACAGAAACATATGTACTAAAACAAGATATGTTGTGGTTTTCATGAGCATAACCTTCAGAATTAAACTGGACCTTCCTTTCTCTCTTTTTCCTTGTTGAGCTATCATCCTTCCCTTTCAGAGATGCTACATGGCAAAAAGTGGAAATAGAAATTATGTGCATATACATATACACACACATGTATTTTCAACAAATATTCTCGGTTCTACAAAACAATAAATTTATGCAAAAATGCAATAAACAGCATATTGCATTTTTGCATAAATTTATTGTTTTGAATTTTGAAAAGGAAAGAAAAATCATAGTTTAAAGAGTGGACCCTCATAAGCTTTCGGAGATAGCCAAAATGTTTGAGATAATATCACACAAGAAAATAAAAACAATATTAAAAATTGTTCAGGAATGGACAATTATGTACAGGAATTTGCTTTGCAAACGTATAAGAGAGAAGGAAAATGAAAGTGCATCCAAATAAGCCTTGAATTTCTGGAAGGAAACAAGTGTATCAGGGGAACTAAATAAATCCATTAACCAAATGGATAGTTTTTTGCTTTAGGAATATGAAGCTAAGGAAGAGAATTAAATCGCTTTCTTCCTCCGGCCCTAACCCCACCCACATATAGTATGAAGAGGTGACAATCATATTAATTGTGTTGAGTTGAGTTAAAATAATTGAATTTATCTTGTTAATCCGAACCGACACGAATCTAAAACGACACGAGAAAATTGAAACAAGAGCAACACAAAAATTCATGTGTCAACCAGCCATTATGATATGTATATAATCCAAAACCCACCAAGATTATTCAACACCTGCTTGCAAACACACTTATAAAAATGTTAATATTATTTAATTTAATAATATATATATATATATATATATATATAAATTATTCAAAATTTATAAATAATAAAAATTAATAAGTCATTTAATAATAAATTAGAATAAATAATTATAAAAATCAAAATAAAAAATTAATTATTATTTAAATCAAATTATGCTATTCAACTGTTTACAACCAAACACGAATGATAATCGGTTGATCCTCTTCAACAGAACTCTAAAATCCTCAACCCTAACCCACTTAACCGGCTAACTGACTTAAGCGTGAATCTGAAATTTTTGTTTTCCTAATAACAATGACAAATTAGCGAGAATAAGCACGTAACAAGACAAATTAGCATGGTCTGTGTATTTAAAAGAATGGAAATCATCATGGCAGCAATATCGTGTACTAAACTGTGCAAGGAGAAAAGTCTAATCTTAGGGATACTCTACATACCAATGGCCAAAATTCAGAACGAAGAAAGAAAAAGAAAAAGAGAGCCAGAATAGTTAAAAAAAGAAGACGAAGAAAAATTGAAACTTTTAATTTTATCGGAAGATGTGAGGGAACCTTTGGAGTTGGGGAAACCATTTCCTCCTTTCTCTGCCATTTCTTTCTTTGTGCGTTTCGGAAGACAAACCAGCCCTTTCCGTTTCACTGCTTACTCAGAGCTCAGCCTCTCTCGAGTGTTTTTTCTTCTAAAGTTTTCCCAGTTTTCGTGGGTGGGCTGGCGCCTAGCGACGTAGACCCATACCCAGTGCCCGGGTTTTCCTGCTGCTGCCAGAGCATGGCTTTTACGAATTGACATTCCTAGCCCTACCCATTCTCTAGTCGTGGAAATACCTCCATGTCTCAATTTTCTAATTTGTTCTATAATTTTCAACATTTTTTTTTTTCCCTCTAACTTTCAACCCTTTTTTTTCCCACGAATAACTTTTCTTTCACTCCTTGAAGTTACGACATCGTTAGTCATAAATAACAATAAATTGCATAAGACCAATTTCACAGAGTAAGTAATTAAAAGTTTTCATAATTTAAAAAAAATAATAATAACAAATTTAAAATTGTACTTAGACCATACCAAAATTTACCTTTCAAACAACATGTCATAACGAAAAAAAAAAAAAAAGAAAGAGAGATCAATGGATAAGGGTAAAAAAAATGGTCATTTTTTGAATTGTTTCCCTTTGTTTAACCACTCAAGAGTCACGCTGGGTTCTAGTTAATCCAAAATCTATTCGCGTCAAATTCCTTTTTAGAGAAATTGTTCTTCATACCAATTTTTTTATACACAAAATTTTATTTAAGGGGAATTGAAACTTGAAATTTGAATTATTTTGATATTAGCATTCAAAAAACCTTTATGGACTTGGATATTTAATCCAATTAAACAATAATATAATAGAAGAAAGGGCCAAGCCCAACAGGCTCAGAGTCCAGGGAAATATACAAAGACCTTCTTTTTTTTCTTTTTGTTTTGATGAAAAGGGGTTAGTTAGATTACTGTAACTTCAAAAACTTACCACTAAGTAGTTTGGTTTAGCAGTATGTAATGATCACGAGTTCGATCTCATTTTCTTTTATCCTCTATGTAATCTCATATATTACACACAAAAAAAAAAATTAAAAACTTTAACCTCAAGGCATAAATGAGTTGATTATCGAAACTGCACTTATGTATACAAACGTTTAAAAACTTGGGATTAAAGCTTATCTCCGGTAAAGGAGCTATCCCGCTCAAACGAGAATTAGTTTGAATATAGACATGACTTAAAAGACACTAGGACCTATTTAAGATTGTAGTAAGTGCTACCACCTGTCCTATGTGTAAGTCTACCACCTGTTGTGTAGATTTATATCCAATACATTTTCTAAAATGCCCCTAGTTACTCCTACAGTCGTTTTATCATATCGGTGTTGCGTGAGCACCGCAGTCCATCCGTGCCATAGTTCTTGCACTGCACGACAAAAAATATTTTTTCAGTTACTGGCCATCTCCTTGCTAAATTCTGGATCTCCCAGATTGTCTGCAACCCATTTCTTGGTGCTTTCTACCCGCTAAAATTCTGGGTTACGTTGCTCGGGCAGTAGCAGTTGCCACACCTGCCTGGGGAACGTACAGTCCCTTACAACATGTATTGATGTTTCCTCCTCCATGCCGCACAGCTCGCAGACAGGTGAATCCAAAACATGTCGCTGCCACAACATCCCTCGTGTTTTCAGTCTGTCATGTGCCAACATCCATAACAACAAAGGTCCCCTTGGAGGGCCCTTTAATCTCCATAGTTGTTTCCAGTTAAAAGCTTCTCGTTGAGTGTTATCTGGCTGCAGTAGCTCATAGGCTGACATAGTTGTGAAAATTTCTTTGCTTGAGGGCCTCCACCAAATATCTTCATTCCCAATTGGCATGTTTCCATCCTGTAGACCCATCTCTAGCGCCCTGAACCCTCTTCTCATCCCCTGCCAGGTTGAGGTTACCGACACACCAGTTTGACAATGTTCTACACGCACGGCGTTTGGGCTCTTCAAAGACCGCCAAGTCAGCTTTACCAAGAGTACCTTATTCATATCTGCAATGGGCCGCAAAGACCTTCCTTTTATTAGTACCATATAGTATAAAAGAAATTTCAGTTCAATGTTGGTACTCAAAACTTTACTTGAGGAGAACCAACCTTCTGTTATTTAAAATTTGAGTTGGTTTGATATTAGCATTCAAAAAAAGCTACATGGACTTTTTTTTTTTATTTTTTTGGAAGTGAAATTTCATTAATAAAGAAAAACATTATACATAAATAAATAAACATCATTTATGATAACAAAATACACATCTAATCTAAAAAAAATAAAAGACAAAATATTCAACCTAAAAAATATAAATTTAGTTATTTAATCCAATTAAAAATATATATATAATAGAAGAAAGGGCCAGGCCTAACAGATTAAGAGTCTAGGGTAATATAGGGAGGCCTTCTAGTACTATATGGTATAAAAGAAGTTTCAGTCCAATTTACCGAAAAAAAAAAGTTTCAGTCCAATCCAGACAATCTATTTTTACAAATTTTCTTTCTAACTAACGTCTATTATCACTACAACTAATTCCCTGGTCACAATAAGGTGGTCGTTGCCACGAGATGTCTGTCCTGACGAGCACATGCTAAAACATACAACTTAAAACTGTGATTAAGGGTATTTTGAGCTTGATCTTAATCTGTCAATTATAATATAATATTGGATCTATTTTTCCAAGGGTCTTATAATTTGATCTTGGAATGAACCTATCTTTAAGAGTTGTTGGATTTGATCTTGATCTTTCTACGACTTAAAAAGGAAAAGATACAATATGACAAAATTTTGTTAATTCTAAGAACTCGTGTCTTTGAAGCCCCTTTTACTCTTTTATTTAGGGTCTCTTTGTCACATCATAACAATTTTCGTTTACTAAAATTAGTCTTTCCGGTCAAATTTTTGCCCGTTGCTTCGGTGCCTAGCCAACGTGGACAAAAATTGAGGAGCATTTTTCGGTAGTTTCAGTTATGAAAAATGTGAGAAATGAAATGGAGATAAAATTTTCAATCTTTCAGTTGTAAGGCTTCTTCTTTGAGTAAAAAATAAAAATTTCGACTGCAAATTTGGACAAATTTTTGACTGTAAATTAATTTTGTCC
>JAXGGT010000073.1:0-10536 GCA_035583425.1 Marsdenia floribunda | reverse complement strand
GAAATTACTGAAAATGCCCCTCAATTTTTGTCCACATCAGCTGGGCAACTAAAAATTTGAAAAATTTTGGTCAAAATAACTAATTTTAGTAAACGAAAATTGTTATGGGACTAATTAAAGTAAGAAAAAAGTTATAGGACCTTATTAGAGAAATAAAAATAGTTACAGGACTAAATCGGTAAATTTTCCTATATATATATATTAATTAAAGTGGAGTCCACAACATTGACCCTATATGTTGATTTTTTTTTTTACTTTGACCCTTCTTATATATATATATATATATATATATATATATATGTATGTGTGTGTATGTATACATATATTTTATTGACCTACCTAAATGATGTGACAAACCTAGGCTTTGTTTTTGAGAAATAAATTTTAATTGAAAAAAACGTTATTTAAATGTGCTAATTATTGAGAGACAAAAATTTTTTACTCAACTTTTATACAGTGGTAATCCAAATACAACATTACTTTTATCAAAATAAAAATTAGTCCAAACACAACCAAAATCACTTAAAATAAGAAATAAAATACAAACAAAAAGATAAAATCCGAAAAAGCTAAATTGACAAAAACCAAAAAATTAAAAAGAATTGGAAGCAGAATCCCATAAATTTTTGCTTATTTTCTTGAGTAGAAATAGATCAAATACTACTCTTCAGTGTTAGTGACGGATTCAGATGTCCACCACTTTAAAAATAGGGGCCTATCAGAAATTTAAGTAATCGCACACTACTGACATTTTATCACCTTTCCCGTCACCTTCGGAAGTCCTTTCGAGATCATATTCCACATGCCACGTAACAACTCCCAAAAACCAACTCATTCGTCTTTCCACTTGGGAAGAATTTTTTTTTTTTTTTTGTAAGTGAAATAAAATTAAAGAAAAGAAATAGTACACATGAATGA
Source organism: Marsdenia floribunda (assembly GCA_035583425.1). Classification (NCBI taxonomy): domain Eukaryota; kingdom Viridiplantae; phylum Streptophyta; class Magnoliopsida; order Gentianales; family Apocynaceae; genus Marsdenia; species Marsdenia floribunda. Next base: position 9,618 of record JAXGGT010000073.1, on the reverse strand, counting down.
AGAAATAACATTCATGGTAATCGGTACATATTCAACCTTAAAAAGATTGGACACAAAAAAACTCAATCTAAAAATTATAAGTGAGCCAGATAAACTACAAAATACAGACAACACAGAAAATACAACAACAAGAACAACAATAGTAGCAGCAGCTGTAACAACACTAACAATAGATAAAAATAATAAAATCCTCCTCGTCATTTCTTCAATATTTTCAGCATCTATTACAATTTTCATCTGCAAAAAAAACTCAATTCTATCTTCTTCCTTTATCAACAACTTAAAAGACCTGTGCGCATCATAAATCTCAGAGAGTCTGAAAAAAAGATGAAGGTCGAGAAAAAAGCCCGAATAAGCACGGGGTTTAACAAGAAATTCTTCAAAAAGAAGAAATAAGATATGAGGAGCTTGCATTTGAGGCGTAAAAAGATGACAAAAAAATGAAAAAAATAGAAAAAAGAGGCACAAAAGCAAGAAACCGAAAGCAGATAAAAAAATAAAAACAATAATGGTGGGTCTCCGACCAAGAGAGAGGCTTAGCCGAAGCTAGGCTACCTCTTGGCCGGAGCAGAAGGAAAGAAAGAGAGGGAAGCAGGGGCAGCGGATGTGAAGAGGGAAGAAGAAGAGAAGAGGGAGAGGGTTCCCGGCCCTCGGTTTATACATCACTTGGAAAGAACTTGAAACAATACAATCAAATGTTATTTAATACTAACATCAAAACCATAGAAACTCGTTAATTTCAACTACAAATCTAACAACAAAAATCTATGCTCAAACCCCCTCTTCTCTTTCCCACCCCCAAAAAAAAGAATTACATTTATATAAATTTATGGTCCTTGGAATAAGGAGCAAAAAATGGACACTCCCCCTCACCTGAGAGGAGAATAAAATGCTTTAATATATCTTCAAAGAAAAAATAAAAAGAAAAAGGATCCTAATGTTTTCTCTTCCAACCAACCACCAGCTGCCACTCGACCAAGTCCCAGTTCAGGTATCATCAACTTGAGAGTGAAACACAAAACTCGGGAATGTCGTAGTGATGTCTCTGTCAAGATCAACATATGAAGTTAGTTATGCCTATCAAAAACTTCCCAACAAACCAACATACGTTTCTTGCATTACTGTCAGCCCCAGTTACGTCTAGCATGATTCAAGGACATGAGGTAACAGGTACTTTACATACTTGAGATATTGAAGGGTCATATTCTTCAAAAGAGAAGGATGCCGAAGAACAAGGCTACGCCATTCTTCTTTGTCAATCTTGCCATCATGTTTGGTGTCAGCTTCCTCAAATGTCTAGCATTTGAAAAGGGCATCGTGACATTAATAATGATGCTTAAAAGGGTATTGAATCATTGAAATGATCCTCACAATGATGTTCAATCATTTAAAGATAAATCTACCAAATCTCACCTTATCAATAATACTTTCAACCACGTCATCTGATAGGTTCATACCAGATTCAGCAAGTGTTGCCACTACCATTTGCTTTACCTAACATATGCAGAGAAATTAGATCCTTTCCAGCAAATCTGGAAGAAAATATAAATATATATATATATATGTATTAAAGAAAAAATTGCACATCGATGCAGAAAACAACTTTTATCCTGTTTAAGATAGGGACTCTGTGAACCAAAGAGAAGATGAATAGATAAATAAATAGAAAAAGATGAAAACGGAACTCTTGAAAGCCTGGATGCATCAAATAAAAAAATGAATGTATCAATAAGACATATAAATTGAAGCAATAGAGAAAAAGCAATCATGGTGGATAACAGTCCACGAAAAACATTGTCAATTCATGTTTTGTATTCTGCAGATAAGTTGGTCAAAGGCAAGATATTAATAACAGTCGCATGCCAATTGCACAAAACCATTTTGTTTCTCATGCTTTGCAGCCACACACTTGTCACAGAGTCCAGATATGTGGACTCTGTGTGGTTAAGACCACCCTGCAACATGGCTTTGATATCCAAAATTAATAAATTATGTGCCACTTTATCAGCTTTCCCCAAGATATTGTACTTGAAAGAAAAGAAAAGAAAAAGCGATAGCAATTAGAAAAGATGAAGTAGTCTTTCAACACAGCGTGATAGACATATTTGACCATGCTTATCAAAGCAAAATACCAGTTTATTTTATGATCTACCATCACGTCCTACATCTCACTTTCTTCCCATTTTTGCCTCGGAACTTGGGAGCAATTTTGTTAGACTAATTAGCCTGAAAATATCATAATCATCATGATCATAGTTGTAGACAAAAACGTTGATGTGATAATTATTTAAGATAACCATATCCTACAAAACTCCATTTTAAGGGATCATTTTGGATGCTTAGAAAGTTAATTTTCTGACAGTAATGTTACTATTCCCTGATAGAATACACTTTAATATGGCTAAGAACTCAAAATGGAGGACAAATTGTGAGTTCCACCAGTACTAAAGCATTATATATTGGATACGGTAGTTATAATGTTAAACTTCTTTCACCTTGAATAGCTAAGATGGAGCACAAGAAAAGACAAACGCACTTCAAGCTAGCTTAATATTATCTAATCTATTCTAAAACTATATAACAAGGGAATGTGACCTGAAAAACATACTGATGCAGGATCACAGGGGTTCATTATTATTATATTTTTAACCGTTACTACCAGTAGTATTTTTATGATTCTAATTCAGTTTTTGAGTATTATTTTGATTTTGTTTCCTCAATGCTTTAGAACTCTACAAGAGAAGTTTTGAATATAATTGTATTATATTTCATTGCAGAGAAATTTTCTCTCTCAAACAACCTAAAAGTTTGGCTTCTTTCTCTTTCTCATTTTTGCACCCCTTTTTCCTGTTAACCTTATCACCCTGCACCATCAATGTATCTCCCTTTTTTCGGATTAACTATTATGCCTTCGTACAAGGATGCTTGTTACAATGAATAATAAAAAATAAAAGATAAAGATAACCAGTTAGGACAAAAAACAGTTACTAATCAAAAAATAAAGATCATTAACAAAATAATTAATTAAAAATAATCATTCATAAATTTAAATCCTCTTTTTACCCATCTCAAGGTATATTCCAAAAGATAATAAACTGACTACAATAAGCCTGAAACAATTGATGCTATAACTACATTAAAAAGAAAGAGTATTGCTATAAGAGAAGGAAGAAGGAAGGGAGAAAATATTTGATAATATTATGATTTATTCATGAAAGAATTGAAAAAGCTTGGCCGGTAAGTTTATCTACTGTTAATTGGTTCCATTAGTATTTTTTTTTTTTTTTAACAGCACTAGATTTTAATATGGAATAATGATTCACAAATAAACTTTAGAAATACATGTATAATTTAGATTATTAAGTAATTTTATGCTACATATACGATCATATGTGCAAGATGCTAGTATTATATCTAAAATATGTACATCATTTATATACATATTAAAGAGTTCAGGAGAAACATCAGTCTCTCTATATAGACTGCAAGGGACAATAGCGTATTTCTCTCTGAATTACAATAAAACGTGTAAGAGTTACCTCCTGTCTCTCTATATATCCTTGCTGCTTGAGATCATATAGTTGGAAAGAAACTACAAAAAGATAAGTGTACAGTTGTCAAAACACAAACATTGGGGGAAATAGGAGAGTATAAATGATCAAAAGAAATAAAACTAAAACGCTCATTCAAGTGACAGATCAAAACAAGAGAGATACAAGAGGATTTCACTGGCAGGAATGAGAAGCACCATAAGAACTACAAACCTAATTTGCTTTATGTCAAAAAAGGATTCAGCTTAGTTATACATTTAAGGTCGAAGTTTTCTTGACAAAACAATGAAGTAAATGGACTCACAATGGAACTTACAATCAATCTTATCATCAATTGGAGCATTTGGGTGAAAGACTGAAAGAGCTCGTGCAAACTCTTCAAAGTCTAATATGCCATTATGCTTCGTGTCAAACAAGTCAAATACCTGCAAAAATTTTAAAAGTCTTTGAGATGATAAATGATATTGAAATAAATAGATGGACATTAAATTAGTGGCAATTAACACTGAACGTGACCAACATAATGGGTGAACAATTTAATCACAATGTAAACAAATCCCGAAAAGAAAGTTGTCTAGATTCAGATACTGCATCTTGAAAATTTTGATTGCAATTGAAAAGGGAAAATATGGATTAGTCAAATATGCTCAAACATTTAGTTGTGGAAGAAACTGGACAGTTTTTTTTTCTGACTAAGAAACTAGGGAAGAGAAAGAGATTCGTGCAATAAGGGGTGGCAGATACTACTGAAACTACAAATTTAGAAACAGAGACAGCTTCTAGTACACATGAATAATGGAGACATAAGACAATAAATACTAATTTTAAACCTTTGCCATATGAAGAAATTACCCTGTCTGCAAATAAGCTCTCCTTTTTATTTGTCTTAAATAAAGCAAGCTGGAACTCTTCCTGAAAATCCATCAGTAGAAAACATCGACAAGAAAGAAGCAAATAACAAATTAGAGTATATTGAACGAAAACCTGAGGGACATAATATAGAGGAGATTACAAAATAAACAAGTTTAATGCAAGAGCAAGAATGCATTCTCTTACCTTGTGAATAAGTCCATCATCGATCACAGCACTACTTATCTTCTTGAATAATTCGTATAGCGCCTCTATTTCACTGACACTAACTGCATTTATTTATTTATTCAAAGAAAACAAACAGCCTGTTCAGCAATTATTAACACTCCATCATAAAGCTACAAAGGACGAAATGTGAACATACATTAGGACATCAAATCCCCATGACAGAATAAAGCATTATCATGCATACGGTTACATTTAAAATGGTTCTTGAACACATTGATGGAAATTAGTCAATCAACTGTTTGAAAGGCCAACATTACCCTCACAACAACAAGTCTCGCCAGCAACCATCAATCTCACCATTCTCAATCTTTAATTCATTTTAAATGCCTAAAAGACCTCCAACAGGAAACCAATCCCCCAAAAAGATTAAAGCTAAACCTGAGTCACTCAAGCACCAAATCAACAACAGTTTGATCCAAAACTTAGAGAGCCCCAAAATCAGTCCATTCCTCAATCCTCGATCCTCAGTCAGTGTCTTTAAAGTGATGGAATGAAAAACCCTAGCGTCTTAAATCAATCTCAAGGCTAAAGTTTAGCCCTGCTTGTTTGAGCAAAGCTCAATACATAAAATTCCTATGCAGGGCCAAGCTTCAACTTGAAAACTCAGACTAGATCAAGCTTGAGATTGGACTAAATCCAGAACAACTCAGCTTGGTCTGAATCTTTTACATACCTAGGAATACGCAAATTCTACATGCTTCAAATTCTTCAAACTCTAATTTCGCCTCACCCCCAACACCGAAAAAAAAAAAAAAAAAAAATTAAGAGTTTTCTCACACAGGCTTCTTTCATCCAGCAAAGAGATGAATGCTTCTCTTTTTGGTGCATTTGTGAAGAAATCCACACAGCAAAGTGTGAGGACTTGTAATCAAGAGCCAGCCACTAACAAATTCACAATGCTGTAAATAAATTATTGACACACTGAAAATCAAGTGACGTACAGACTGTTTCCCTGGCAAGAGCTTCAGGATTTTCCAGGACTCGAGGTAGCTTATAAATTTCAGAATCACAACAATTGACAAAAGAAAAAAGCACATGCTTCAATCCCGCTAAGCACTGCATGATCTGTTCCAGCTATCAAAACAATCCATACCTGTGTATTAGAAGTTATAATTTCACTAGTAAACATAAATCTATTATGATAAATGACTAATAGAAACATTTCCTTTTACAGTTCTATGAAGAGTGAGAAGAAGAAAGAATTCACTTATGTAGTATCCAAGTAAGTCACAACATGAAGTTCACAGTTTAGTAACAGATAACTAATACGAAGGCAATCTCGTGACATCATGTTGGTCAATAATCTAGATACATATGGAACTAAAAACTTGTGCAGTACTTGTGACTTTGTACATATATGGAAAGCATATTTCCCAGATTGTTATTCTTTAAACAATGACTACAATTTGGAAGATTGTTTCATGATAGTCAATCAGTTCATGAAGTCACTGATAATTAACCCTTAAACCTAGCCCACTTCGAAATAGTACCACTGGCAAAAAAGTCACATTCATGAAAAGTACCTGAAGCCAGGTAAACGATAAGCTATTCAAACTCTAGAAAATGATCAGAAATCTTCAATACATGGGTGGAATTATATCTTTTTAATTACTGATTTCTTTCAAGATCCTTTGTGGGGTTTCAGGGCAATGGAGATACGCCAAATCCTCAAAAGAAAATTCTATTCTAGTTTCAACTTTCAAGTGGTATCGCTGTAAGCCCAGTATATTCTGGATTACATAATACAAATACACACACGCATGAGCTTATGTGTGCACTACAGTGGTACACATTTGCAAAGGCAGCTAATGACTTCTACTTCCTTTTTTGCTCCAACAACTTAATCTGTTCTTGTCGCAAAGGTGAATATATATATATATATATAAATATATGGGAAATCCATGCGGGGAAAGGTGAATAATTGGAGGAATGGGACTTGTCATGTGATTGTGGGACTAAAAAAGTCCGATTACATACCATAATCCCAAAAAGCAAGCAGATTTAGACTATATAACATAAATGTATAACATGTGCACCATAACCAGACTAGATTGATATGAAACAGTGATTAGACAGGAAGGTATCACTTGCAAGAATAGCAGATGTACAAATTTTGACGATGGCTGAGAGTTTTCCAAGTCTGCTCTGCTCTGAAACATTAGGTTACCGCGGATATTGGGTATTTATTACAAAGCGTACTCTTAAAACATGGCTATACAGTGGGATGAGTATTTCCTTCAATACATGCGTGTTTGCAAGAGTAAAACTCCCGTGAATCTCTTGATTAAATACTTAGGTATCCAAAAAGTAAAAAAGGAAAGACAAGTGCAGAGCGTTCTCAATTAATAGAAAGAGGGGGGAAAACCAAAAATCTACATATGTTTTTTTCTCTTGTAAGAAAAAAATTGAAATCAAGGTCAGGAAGACAGAAAGATGACTTGGATCAAAGAATTAAACCCTAAGGATCCATAAAGGACAAAGGGAGGAGGTCCAGAGGTGCTTGTGGCTTAGGGTTTACAATACAAGCGTGTACGTATCTGTTGTTTGTCTGATGATGATATGGGACAAGCGATGAAAGGGAAAAGGACGTACCATTCAGAAAAAGGAAGGGACAGCGGAGGGAGGATACGAAAGGAAGAAGGATTCCGCTTCCAACATTATGCTGCCGATTGATGATGATCACGATTGACTTTTACTCTTCGTCTACGGTGTGTTTAATAATTTTGAAATGAAAAGGAAAGAAACTCCGAGAAAAGAGGGGGGAGAGGGGCTTCCCGGTGTGTGCGACGGAGTGCGTATAATTGAAGAAAGGTAGTGGTACAGTTACTCCTATTGGACTCGAAGAATTAGAAACGAAAACAGAAGTGTTCAAGACGACGAGAAACTAATAAGCATGGAAGCGCCCTTGTGACTGATGAAGAAGAACAGAAGAAAGGTTAGAGAGACGGAGGCGGCGATTATCCAAACTCCAACCAAAACTGAAAAATCCAATTATTACAGGCAATCAATAGTAATTAGTGATAGAAGTAGAATGGGACAGACTGCTCCTCCCTGCACTTCTTCCCAGTACCTAACTCTGCCATAGCCGATGGAGAAGATCTCGATTTGCTTTCGCTTTCTTCGCTTTTTCCTCCTATACTATGATTGATGGTTGATCAGGATGTGTACATTTGGACCTATATATATTTTTTCAAATATATATAAAACCGTATTTTATTTTAGGCAAATTGGCATAAATAGTCCCTATACTATAGCAATTTCGTGATATTGGTTCCCGAATTAATTTTTTTGTGACATTAGTCTCTAAACTATATTGAATTGTATGATATTGATCATTTTTTATTAAATTTTTTTGTTAAGTTACTGTTTAACTTTAAAAAAAAAAAAATTTGCTCAAGGACATTTTAATCTTTTTACTTGAAAATTTAAAAAAAAAAAAAAAAGAAAGAAAGAAAACGATTTCTTCTTAATAGAAAAATTTAATCAAAATGACCAATGTCACACAATTCAACATAATTCAGGGACCAATATCACCAAAAAATTAATTCAGGGACCAACAACACTAAATGGCCATATTTTGAGGACTATTTATGCTAATTTGCCTTTTATTTTATCATAAAGTATAACTTTGTTACTAGGTCATGAGTTTGAAATATAACGGAAGTGAAAAATACTTCAAAATTATTTTTAAAAAAAAACTTTTATTTTATTTTATTTTTGAAAATTTGAAGTATTTTTGCATATCTCGAACTCATGATCTATTAAATTACAAGTAAAGCGGAGCTATGCCTTCTTGACAACTTAAATATTTTTTATATGATTATTTATTATTTATTTAATATTATAAAATTAAAATTATTTATTAAAAAAAAAAATCCTATGCCGATTCTCGCTCCTGTTTTTTCTTTTTCTTTTTCTTTTTATTCTTCTTAACTTTTGGCGAATGTGTAACAAAAATAAAAATAAATCAGTAGATTTAGTCTCTGAAATTATTTATATCTAATAATTTTGAATTTTTGTTTATTTAAAATAAATCAAAATTTATACTCACACTATTTTAAGGGGAAAAAATTGTAAAATAATTAAAAATTAAAATAAGAATCACGTTACCAAATAAAAAAATTATTGAAAATTAAATTCATCAATATTCATGTAAAAAAAGTCACAATATATATATTGCAGACCGCTATGCAAGGTGTATCTCTGGTAACAAATGACAAAATATTCAGAAAAATAACAATAAACAATACCCAAGTGAAAAAAAAGTTAAAAAATTAATCTTTTTCTCTCCTAAACATGTTTTCACCAATAAAAAATTATCTTTTTTCTTAACAAGATGATTCTTAAAAAAAAAAAAAAAAAAAAAAAAAAAAAAAACAATTGTATTAAGTTTGAAAGAAAATTGATATATTTAATATCATTATTTATATATTTAATGTAATTAGTTAATTTTTTATTATTTAATTGATCATCAATATATAATGGACACATATATTTAATTATTTTATTCACAAAATTTATTATTTCAAAAAATTTATTATTTGAATTGCCCAAATAATACATTTTCGTGAAGAGAACGCTTAAATGCATATGTTTTTTATACATTGAGGATATATTAAATATAAAATTAAAAAAAGACTAATTATACTAATAATTGAAATATTGTGAACTAGATTTACCAATTTTTTTTAAGTTTCACTTTTTTATTTTATTTGATTTTGTGCATATTAAATGAGATTTTTTAGTAAAAAAAAATAATTTAAAGATATATTTTATTGATGAAAGAAAAAAAATGAAATAGGTATATTATTGGGCAAAATACACTTAAATTTGTTATAAAATAGAAGGAAAATTCTGGACTTTAGTCCTGTAAATATTTTATGAATTTGGTTCTAAATCTTTAAAAATACCTAACTAGATCCTATAACTATTTTTAAATTCTAAAGTAGGTCATTCCGGCCAAAATCTT
>JAXGGT010000072.1:110175-120992 GCA_035583425.1 Marsdenia floribunda | reverse complement strand
TCTCTCTCTCTCTCTCTCTCTCTCTACATATATATATATTATAGCAATCCTTCTTCCTTTTACCATATTTTTCTTTCAGTATACGTAAAATTTTGGTTTGATGATGTGATCAGTTGCCAGAATAATTTGTGCTTTTCCTAATGTATTTATGATTTGTAAGATGTAATATAGCTATACATATAATTCAGTTCGCTAACCAGTCCCCATCCTTGGCCATGTTTTTGTTGTACAGATTCGCTCTTAAAACTAACCATTGTTTTCCAATACTTCATAATATATATATATATATATCTATCTTCTCCACTAAGTATTGTTTGGAATCCTATACATGTGATGTTATTTGTGACATTATTTGCGTCATTTTCTTAAAATTTAAGAGAGGGTAAGTGTGTATATATAAATATAAAGATATATTTAAGAAGTATATTAATGTAAACTAATGGATCGAACAAAGATACTAGTAGTATTTTTTAGTGTTTTGTCTGTCAGAACTGACACTGTGTATTAGAATATCATTTCCTGTACAACTGACTGCTTCCAGAAAGAAAATAGGGTAGTTGGTCTACACGATGAAGAAGTAAGTATTGTGGTTTATTTTAAGGAAAGGAGACAAAAAATTTGTCCAAAACATTATATATACTAATATGAAGTCTCTTGGGAAATAGGGAAAATGGAGAGAGAGAGAAAACCCCTGTCTGTGCTATAGTAATAGGATTTTGTGTGTTTTCATCATCGATAATTGATGCCCTGCTTAATTCATATTTTTTAATTCTTAGTGACTATAATTAGTGTTACTACTACCATCCCCCTCGCCCCCTCCTTTTTTTTTTTTTTTAAAGGTAATTTAAAATATTAGAAAACTAAACATATTAATTTTTTCTCCCCCAACAAAAAAAAAAAAAAAAAAAATAGTGATACAAAGATTTAATGTATAAAAGAGATAAGATTCCTATGAATTTAATATAATTTAGTTAGTTGTTCATGTTGTTATTATTATTATTATTTTCTTCTTCTTTTTAATTTTTTTTTAGACAGAATTTAGGCAAATTATGAATGAGTAGTAGGCTCTTGATAAATTAATATTAAAGGGGAAAAAAAAAAAGGGTATTAAGAAGTTGTTTTGGTTACAACTACTAAAATAGTTTAAGCATTGTCTAGTAAATTAAAGGGAAATCAAATATGAACACCTGGCTGTTTCAACCTTGAAAAGCAAAAAAAAAAAAAAAAAATTAAGAAATTGCTTTTTATGTATATATAGATTGTTTGTGGTTGGTGGTTAATTAGTTGCAATTAATGGTTCATTAGCTGGATTGTTTTATTTTATCTAACAACTTAATTAAGGGTTATGACCAGAATGAAACTTACCAAATATATATTACTCCACTTCCAAGCCCTCATTCATTCTCTCATCTTTTTCTTTATTATTATTATTTTTTTAATATTTATAGAGTAGCTTTAAAGTCAAAAAAATATTTTAATATTTTCAACTAAAAAAATATATTTTTTTTTTTTAAAAAAAATAATTAGCTTGAACTCAAAGAAGTTGTCTATGCACACCCAATAACTACAACAGTACAACGTGTACTGCTCACGGAAAATAAGGTGGAAGCAAACAAAAAACTAGGTAAGAACTTCAATCAAATCATGGGTAGGCAGAAGCCGTGTTCGAGTCTTGTATGGCAATATTGTCCCATGAATGGGTTCGATCAAATATCCATGCGTCTACGATTGCATGCATATATACCTCTCAATTCCAATTAAGGCCATCGTCAATTAATGTTTGGGAGAGGTCTCTTCATCACTTTCCTTTCCATCACAAGGAAATATCTAATCTTAATTCGTCTCTCTCTGGATGTATATATATAGTCATGTTTAATTCTTCTTCATTGATTTGATTTCACTCTCAAGAACCTACCTATCTCTCTCTCTCTCTCTCTCTCTCTCTACGTATGTATCACCCATACCTTCTTGTTGATGGATAGCATAAAAAAATTAACAAGTAATTAATATGGTTCACCATTTTCCACGGGAGAAACCAAACTTTTTATTTCTTTTTCTTTTTCTAGACCCCTTGATTTGTTGGATAACAATAAAGAAACTTAATTAGGGTTTAATAAAGGCCATTGGAAAAAAAAGGAAAAACTTGCTGAAAACCGTAGAAACAACTGAACTATCAAACATTAGACTATATGCACTACTGGGGTGGGGATCTTAATTTCTTGAGTCTGTTGTATCATCCAGCTATACAGCTTCACAAGTAGAATTCAAGAATGAATATGACTCCAAAGAATTGAAGTTTGATACTTTCAAACTGTAAATCATGAGGTATATATATACATACTTTGGCACTAGCTAGGCTTATTAATTACTAGTACTTCAAATTTGACGCCCCCCGTCCCCCACTCCTACTAGTAATATAGAACTTTGTAAATTTTGTAGGAAAAGGACCAATGAGATACAGTGTATTATGGCATAGAATAAGCTTATCTAGAATTTTGGGTGACTCTTCTTTTTGTCTAATAATGGTTACCAGTCACCAGTCTGATTGAATATTCGATTACCAACTCGATCGATGTATGCCCGTTTTGACTCTTAATATATATATATGTATATATATAAACATCATGGTAGCACAATTTTGAAGTTTCAAATCTTTTCAATATGTCATTAAATTAATTCATATCCATTGAATAATTGATAGGTAAAGTATTGTTTTCCTTGAGATTGATTTTGTCACTACTATTATCTTTGGTATATTCTATTATTTTCATTCCTTTTTAACTAAAGTGTTCTAACCTATCTTTTTTAATTGAAAAATTCTTAATTTAATAATATTTTCCAGTTTAAGTGTTCTTCTAATGATTAAAGTTGAACTTACGAAATAAAAAGTTTTTTTTTTTTTTTTTTTTTTTTAAAATTTTATTAAAAAAAAATTAGGGTGTTTTTGGATTGGAACTTTTTTTGAGAAAACTTATTTTTTTCAAAAAGAATTGAGTTCATTGCGAATAAGGATGAGTAAGGTGAGACCAATGTAGAAAGTTGTCTAGTAAGTGGGAGACAAAACTAATATATTTTATTAGTGTAATGATGATTTTTTATTTGAGTTATATATATATATATATATATGTATATATATATATATATATGTATATATTGAATATTTATAGTAATTGAGTGAATTTATTATTCATTTCTTTGCCACCTCACAAGAGGTGAACAGTAACATGTCAGATTGGTGTCCAAACAAGTACAACTATTTTTTTTGAGTTTAAGTGAAATTTTGAAAAAAAATCCCAATCCAAAAACAGCCTTTAAATTCTCAAAAAAAAAAGACACGTAATGCCATTTTCACACTATAACGAATCCATTCCCCAACATGAATTAGAAGTCTTAATGGATAATTGACTTAGTTTATTTAATTTGGGTTTTGTATTCCACATCTTGCACCTGTGTTTTCTGCAGCACAAATTGGCATCCAGTTGTAATACAACTTTTATTATTATTATTATTGGCAAGGGAAAAAAAAAATAATAAAAAAAGATTAGGGAGGCACATCTATCATCATCATCATCCACACTGCCTTAAGATTTGATTGATGAATTATTAGTAAAAATAATTGGGAGAGTCAACCGAAAGGAAACAAAACAATTGGTTGCAATCTCACAATCAAAAGGTCTTTATTATTAATAATATTAGTAGCAGTGTGTAAAGGAGAAAGGTATGCAACGCGTCTTGAAAATTCTATCCACATTTATCCATAGACAGCAGTTTCTGTATACTAGTTTAAAAGAAAGGGAAAGAAATAAAATAAAATTTTAACGGAAGGAATAATTCACAGCTAATCTTCGTAATATCATGTTAGCTCCCCCAACTCTCTTCTACTAACCACTTTAAAAAGTCGACCATACAAACATGCAGGTCTGTCAAAAAAAGGGAAAAGTTCCAAGAGGCAATGAAGTGTGTGTGTTGGTCTCTCGGTGCGAAAAGATAAAAAATAAAAAATAATTTATTATTTTTTAAAAAAAAAAAAAAAAGAAACTTGTTCAGCCACATAAATAATAGGAGGGCCAACTGACTTAAAACGATAGCAAATTACTATTACATTAAAAATAAATTTGTGGTGTTGAAAGGTATCATTAATTCCTGAGAACTGCTGCTAACTGTCCAAGTCATCCTAATAACATCGGAAGGGAGAACAGATCAGCACAGTACAAGATCACTGCATTGGCAGCATCTCCTACCCGTTTTAGCAACATCAACCTCTCTCCCCCCCTTACAACAGAGAAGAGTCGATGATCCAACCAATCTTATTCTACACGATCTAATCCTCAATACGAGACTCTCCCAAACAAAATCAAAGCTCAACATGCACAAAACAACATTCCGAAAATATCATGTCATAGCAAGATCAGAACTTCTCGCACAGGAATAATCTTATCACTACATAATGTCAATGTAACAACAGGCTATTCCAATGCACAACGCACCGGAACCATTATCATGCAGTTAGCTTTTGCAACCATTCCCCATCAAGTTCAGGCTATAAGTTTTTCATCAGGTTTCTTTAATGACTGGATATATTCTCTCAAAGAAACACCATAACAATGGTTTTCAAGTGTACGAGCAACAAAACATTTCACTCTCAGTACAAAAAAAAATGCAATATTACACAGGGTCAATGGGTCAAAGGCTCAAAGGCTCCCCCTTTTTTGGGAAAGATGGGAGGACAAAAGGAAAGTACCACTTATACTACACACTCGGTGCTAACTCCACCCATAAGATGAACATTAGCAAATTGCTCGGCAACTTCATTTCTTCAGAAATACTGATCATAAGCATCTCCATGATTTCACCGCCCTTTTTCTTTCTTGATCAGATATGTTTACAAATTGTGAATGAGATTTTTTTTTTTTTTTGGAAAATACAAAACTAGTCTGCAGATTCACCATGTTCACATGGACCACAATATTATCCACACCAAACATGACATTTACATGGTAATGAAACTAATAGCATCCTAAACAAAACTTCTAGCCTAAAGTCTCATAGCTCTCTTGACACCTAAGTGATCCAAATTCCACATAAGCAAAGGACTCCATGAACCAGAAAATGAATAACTGCAGAGCTCATCAACCCAACATGAAAAAATTAATTCCTAAGGAAACAAACAACAATCATCACTTAACAATGTTGCATCCTTTGAATTAATAGGCCGGGGGGGGGGGGGAAGTGATACATAGGAAATGGACCTTAGTCTGTCTCAACGAAACAGCACATCTATAATTAAAACTAAAAACAATTGACCAGTGATTACCTAATCACTCACTCACCCCCTCCAGTGATCACCACTTCAGTCTCAAAAGACAAGCATGATGCGGTTAAGATATTTCATATACAGCTGGAAACTTCAAAGCTCACCACTTTCCATAGGAGCATGTGATGCAGAACATATTTAGAACCTATTAACTTCTATCAGTAAATAAAGGGATAAATAATTTAGTAACAACATCAGTTCTATTTTAGGATTAAAATTTTTTTGATTACTATTCTAATTAGGTTTTCATATATGCTTTTATAACTATTAATTTTTTCAGTTTCCAACTTGTTTTAGGGTCTAGATTTTGAACATTCCATTAAGTATAAAACTCTTATAAAATATAGATTTTGGATATCTATTCGGGTTCCTATGCCATAATTCTATTAAGCATAGGTTTTGTAAATTCTATTTAAAGAGCAGACCTTGTTTGGGTAAACTTTCAGTCTTCAATAAAATTATATTTTTCAAAACAAATGTTTGTGATGGCAAAGCTACAGTTCTGGGATCCTCCCTTTTTCTGTTGACTAGGTTTACTATAGTAATCTCACCAGAATGACAAAGTGTACAGTTTGCTCATATGAGAATTCAACTATCCAGACATCCAAATTATTCAATACTACACAGTACATGTATGAATTTCCCTCCAAAATAAACGCCCAAAAAAGGTTTTGCATAACCATGAGATTTGACTATTCAATGAAGAATGAAAATGAAACCTTGAAGACCATAGGGAGCCAAGAAAAATACCATATTGCCAACCTTTCTAACACCAAACTGTGCCAAACGCTTACAGAGATTCAAGCCCTATTGGAAAGATAATAACTGTTGAACCATAGAAAGGGAGACTTACTCAGAAGATAAGCTTTAACTCAAATTGCATGTACAAAGACAATAAAAGTACTACTTAATATACAAGGGAATAAAACAGACCTACAACAAACTTCCGTAATTAACCGAACAATTTTAAAAGAATCAACAAAACTTTTTTCACTCAATAGCTTCAATTTGCCATGAGTCTATTGGAAATATCCAAACCATATAACCAGCACCGGCAGATGGGAACAAAATCTAGAAATTTTAATGATCCAACTTGCTGGCCTTGTCACAAGTCTATTAACAGAAAGCATGATTCAACGCATGCAAGTTCAACACCACAGGGGAAAAAAAAAAAAAAAAAGGAAAGAAAAATAGCACTTAAACATGTAACATTAGTAGTGACTACTATGTTCCATGCTTTTAAACAATAAATAAATTTCATTTCCCATGAAATGACCAGGTGATAGAGAAGGGCAGCAAGCATAGAAACATTGTAAACTAAATAGTGCAAATAATGCAGTTCGAGTGCTGCCATTGTGATTTAACAGAATAATAAATCTTAAATGAACATTTCAATCTTCCTTAATTAAAGTTGCAGCCATGAAACCAGTAAAATAAACTTTTTCAGAAGCCAAGAAGAGAAGATGAAATGTCAAAGATCCTGTTTCAGAAATGAAATTTATGTCCACCAAAAAATGATGGAAGTATATGGTCACAGAATTTTCAATATGTTGAATAGAATTCTAAGTTCCCCATAAAGAAGTGACTTAATATAACAGAAAAAAACTAAATTTAACTACAAAAAAGGTATATCAAGAATATATTAAAGGGCATAAAAAATAAAATAAAATAAAAAGGGAAATGATCGCAGGCACTTTATATCATAAAGGTACAGTAAGTGATACACAGCCTTGTACCTCGCCCAAGGTGCCAATAACCCGTGATACTTTAGCTGTTTTACTCCATTGTGCAACCTCTTCACTAATCCTTCCGTTTTAATTATAGTTAAATCACAGGCTGCATTTCTCAGGATCCAAAAATTTCAGAGCCCTGATCTCGTTTAGAGCTATTTACATTGAGGTAGAACCATGTCTTCCCTCACATAGAAACTTCCATCGAAGACATTCATTTGACCTTGTCATCATTTAGCTTCAAATTTTACCAATCTACCATCTTCGGTTTGCACTATTGACACCAAAACCCCAGTACCTACGCCTTCTTGGTCCAGAGCTAAATACGGAAGAAAATGAGCTACTTCTCCGAGTTATCCTAGAATCTGAACTTGAACTTGAACCTAATGATTCGCCATTTCCACCAAAACATGCAAACAAACTCTGGAAAACCCTCCTCAAACCTCCACGTTGAGGTGAAGCACCACCTCTTGTACCCCACGAAATCCTCCTAGGTACACCATTATTATTGAACCCACCATCCATCTCCGTGTAAACCACAGGAAGCTCTCTCTCCCCATTTCTCCTTCCACCTGAGAATCGCCCCACTGCAAACCCACCACCGGGCAATCGCCATATGGTTAAACCCACAGTTTCATCATCATTCCCAACCCCACTTTGTTCATTGGATCCTCTATTAGATTCACCTGAATCACGAGCATCCGTAGGCAGCTCATGCCTACAAACTGGGCAAGAATTACGCAAGGAGAGCCAGGGAAGAATACAATCAGAATGATACAAATGTTTACAGGGCATTTCACGAGCCTCAGTACCCAATTCAAAGGCCTCTTTACAGACAGCACAGTATGATTCAGTTGTTATGTGACCCTCGTCTATGTCAATTGTAGGCATGGATTCAATAGCAGCTTTTGACGCGGGAGCATTGTCAATTCTTCCAATACCATTTGCTTCAATCTGCGCCAACTGATCCAAAAGCCTATCAAAACCTGACCCAAGTAGAAACTCTGACATACTAGCAGGTAAAGGTCTGAGGCCCAACCCGGCTCCGTCGTCATAATACAACTCAAAACCAGCATCCCCTGCCGCAGCTCCACCTCCTCCGTCAGAGGGTCCGCGTAGGACTATAACGGGGTTAAAAGGAGAGCGGTCACCACCGTTCCTCCTGCTTCTGCGCAAGGCCGGGCTGGAACCAGAACCAGACCCGGGACCTGAACTAGGCCCCTGATTAGGATCAGAACTACGCATCATGTACATGGCTGCAGCTGGGAAACGACGCCGACGGGACTCCGAAAGCGAAGATCGGGTCGGAGTCTCAATTTCTTCAACGAAGCCGAGGTTACAATCAGGACACATAACGGAATCTTGATTCCATACCCTAACAAACCGATTGCATCTGTAACACCAATACGAAGAAGCCATGGACATCTACTTTTAAGTATCCTCTTGCAAGAAGAGCCCTAGAAATTGGAGAAAAAAGGGCTTTCCTTTTGTTGCTCAACGCTAAAACTAGATCTGGTGCAAATCAACAGGAAAAAAAAAAAAAAAAAAGGAAGAGGAAAATCCAAGCTTTCACTCTGTACATCCAATAAAATGAACAGGAATATTGAAGGTTTCCGCTGGGGGGAATCCCAATTCAATAATAAAACTCAATTGCAAATCAAAGACAAAAAATAAAAAATAAAAAAGAATAAATTGGAAATTTCGATTTTGAAAAAGATAGAAAAGGAATAATGATAACAAAAATATATAGATGTATATTTACGATTTGGGGAGGAAAGTTATGGTTACCCGGTAGCGGAATATTCCGGCGAGGATAGGATGCGTGTGTCGGGGATGACGGAGGAGAGGGGAAAAGGGGTTTGTCTGGGGAGGTGGGGTGAGGGGGGTAAGGATAGAAATGCGAGAGGATTGAGATTATAAAAGAAGGCGGCAAAAGGTTAAAAATAGAAAAAACAGGTAGGGAGATGACTAGGATATTTGGCGTGGGATCAACGCTTTATATGGAAGACACGTGGCGGTCAAGAACCGTATTTCACTTTAAAAAAAAAAAAAAACGCTAATTTATAATTAAGTGGGATGTGAGGGAAGAACAACAAACAACACTAGGGCCACGGAGATGGCTTTGAGAGGCGCGTATCTTTTGGGGTTTATTCCCTTTGAAGCGGGCGGCAATTCATTTCTCCTCTTTCTTTTACAGTTTGAATTTTTCCTTTTAATTCTTTTTAGCAAAACAATTTTCTTGCTTTCTTTCATTTACTACTTACTTATGTCGCAACGGTTCATACAAAGCCATGTAACAATTAATTGACTGATTTTTAAGAAAATTATTACATTTTTCATGTTGTAATCAAAACTTATGTTGTTAATTACCTTAATTATGTACATTTTCATCTGTACATCTACTAATTAGGTTTAGAATATAACTTATTTAGTTTTCACGTACATATATAGCTTGTGATATTAAGAAAATATTAATAGATGTTTATTATTATTAAAATAATAATAATAATAATAATAATATATATTGACTTAAATATAGCTTATGGGACTTATATTATAAATGAATATATAAAGATTAAATAAAAGCTTTACTTCATGAAAGTATTTAGTTGAAAAGGTTATATATATATTAATTAAACATCTGATCAATGAACGGCCGTAACAACTGTCAAGATGGTTATATATTAATGGTATCTATTTTATACTAAATATATAATATGACGTTTCCAAAGCTTTGGTAGGTTTGTTTGACAATTATATATATATATATATATATTGCGTGATATGCATGCAGGCAAATTAATTCTACAGCTAAAAGAATATATGCTCTAAATTTTCAAGATTGCAGGCAATCCTCTTTCTGACTCTTGATTTTCAATATATAAAGCTGTATTACTAATTAAAGTTTGATCCCCAAAAAAAAAAAGAAAAAAAAAGTGTGGCTTATTTGCTGATATACCCTATATTGAAATCGGTTCACCAATAGTACGTATCTTTGAATATTTGACCTAAAATCAATATTCCAATTAATAATAATAATAATCCTTAAACGAGTTAGAAAAAAAAAAAAAGCCCTAATTAAAATGGCAAAGATCAATTTGATGATTAATTAAAATTAGAAGACTAATTATTATAAGTGTTATTTAATTATACTTAATTAGGTTAATTAGCCAACAAAGAGGAATAACTAATATTTTGTAATTAAAGTGTCAAATTAATATAAGCTAATAAATAATATTCAATGGATGTGATTTAATTTATATTCAAGTCAAACTAGTTCAACCACATCTTCAAAGAAAACTTAATTTGCAACCCCCACCACCACAAGAAATGAATAATCAATCGCAAAAGTAATTCTTAATTTTAATAAATTGATAATTAAAACAGTTTAAAATGATTTAATTATACTATGTGACAATTGTTTATTAATGAATTATATTTTTTTTTTCCCTAAAGTTTTCGTTATACACACACATACTTTTAGAATAAAATTAATATTTTTACACCATGTTAGAAATGCATTAAATTAAATTAAATTAAATTAATTTGAGAGAATTCAATATAAAATATCATTACTTGCGTGACAAGATAACATATTGTTGATGCAAGATTTGATATATGTTTCGTAGCACAGTTGTCCATTTAATTTGAAGCCCCACATATATTAATTTGTTTCCCCGGGCGATGAAATTATCAGTCAAATTATTTATTTAGCATTTTTGAAATTTCTGATTTTTCTTCCTTTCTTTGATAAAATCATTGAATTGGTCAAC
>JAXGGT010000072.1:76260-92100 GCA_035583425.1 Marsdenia floribunda | reverse complement strand
TGAAAAGCTGAAAAGCCTTATTTGATGATATTATTATAACTTAGGGTTCTGCCAGTCTAATACTTTGACGTGTATGTGCGTAATGCTGTGAGATTACTGGCTTTCCTATTCACATAGTAATAATATTCATAGAGTTTTGTTTTCAATATTGTTGTAGATATATTCTTTTTGGTGAAGTTAAATGAAGTATGTTTCTGAATGGAAGATGATGTGTGAATTTGGCCTCTTTATGTCCTAATGATGAGAATTTCTGGAACTGTACAGAAATTCTGTCTGATTTCTGGAATTCATTCAATTTTTATGTGTCAACAGGGAATTTGCTGTTTTTTCCATGGATCATTGTATTGATCACTTGTAGGTTTTGATGAAACTGATTGCTAGATTTCAATGTCGCTTTCTGATACGAGTTGGTTGAAAACTTGTCTACGTGTCACTTCTGTTTGGACGCATGGTTGCACAGTTTATTCTATTTGTTGTTTTAAGCAATTAATCTTGGTGGAAAAATGCAAAGTACTGATGCTTCTTTTATTACCTCTTTTGAAGATATGTACTGATGAAATTTTGTATTAAATATTGATGAAACAACCCTGTTTTTCATGAATTCAATGATTCACATTGCTCAAATCTTGTCTTAAATATGGGTAAAACATTTCTGATTATCATGTATGGAAGTTTATTCATTTCTTTGTTTTGTTTGTTAATACACTATGCTACATTTTTTGGTGTTGGTATTCCTTCTACTTGAAGGACTTAATACCCTCTTTTCTTTTATTTATACTGCCAGCGATGGTCTCTCTCTCCTTTAACATAGCCATTATGGCCAAACGAGTGTTATGGGTTTTCTTCTTTGTTTTCTTTAGTTTTCTCATCTTTTTAGTATTTTTGGTAATGACGCAGGATGACGCAAGCCATGGATCATCAGTTTCTAGACATCCTTCTCACCCAGCTAGCCGGGCATTTGATAATATTCTGGACTCATCTGAGCCTCAATTTGCTCATCTCCAGCAGGAGTTGACGTCTGTAGATTCAATACGCTCTGGGGCAAATGGTCATGGCATATCTACCATCCAAAGTATTGGTTTGTCTGCATCTCAAACTTATGCTTCTGCTTTGGGCAGTTCGTTATCACGAAGTACCACTCCTGACCCTCAATTTGTTGCAAAATCTCCTAGTCCTCGTATCCCTCCTGTTGGGGGAGGAAGGGTCAGTACACTGGATAAGAGAACTGGTAATGCTCTTAGATCTTCTGATGATGTTCCACAAGATATGAATGTCCCTTTAGATCTGGCAGCTGCTTTATCTGGTATGAGTTTGTCCATCAATAGCATGGTAGATGACGGGAAACATTCAGCTTCCCAAATTCATCACGAAAATATCTACCATATGCATAATGATCAGAATCCAACCAAGCACCGTTCACTTGTGAACAAGCCTGAGTCAATGCAATTTCACAAATCAGCTGTTCCCTCTGTGGACTCATACTTAAAGGGTCCCTCAACTCCAGCTTTAAATGGAGGGGGAAATTCTCCCTCGCGTTATCCATCTGTTGACAGCCCAAATTGTTCATTTTCAAGTTATGCATTAGGTGGTGCTGCGGTGAACCCTGCTTCTCCGTCAATGTTGGGAAATCAACTTGGTGGTGGTAGCATGTCACCTTTGTTTGACAATATTGCTGCTGCAAGGGCAGTGGGTGTTGACTCCAGAGCTGTGGGAGGAGGATTGACTTTAGGACCGAATCTGTTAGCTGCTGCAGCTGAGTTGCAGAACCTTAATAGAATTGGCAACCAGAACTCAGGAAGTGATATTCAAATGTCAATGATGGACCCAA
The DNA here is from genome assembly GCA_035583425.1 of Marsdenia floribunda. Lineage (NCBI taxonomy): Eukaryota > Viridiplantae > Streptophyta > Magnoliopsida > Gentianales > Apocynaceae > Marsdenia > Marsdenia floribunda. Next base: position 90,272 of record JAXGGT010000072.1, on the reverse strand, counting down.
TCTATATCCAGTACTTGAGATCAATTGAGTATGCTGCTGCTCTGAACAATCCTCAATTAGATAGGGAATCAGTGGGTAACTCGTATATGGGGATCCTTGAGCTCCAGAAGTCTTACCTAGAGTCATTGCTCTTGCATCAAAAATCACAGTATGGTCTTCCCTACCCTGGCAAACCTGGTAGTCTGAATCATGGGTACTATGGAAATCCTGGATTTGGTCTTGGCATGTCATATCCTGGAAGCCCATTGGTGGGTCCAATGCTTTCAAATTCTCCAATTGGATCTGGCAGTCCTGTTAGACATGGTGAAAGAAATATGCGTTTTCCATCTGGAGGGAGGAGCTTGGCAAATGTTATGGGGACCTGGCATTTGGAACCTGGGACTGGTTTGGAAGAAAACTTTGCATCCTCTTTACTGGATCAGTTCAAGAGCAATAAAACAAAGTGTTTTGAACTTTCTGAGATTGGTGGACATGTTGTTGAGTTCAGGTACAAATTCTGCTCTACCATCCCTTGGACTTTATTCTTTTAAAAATTAATTTATCTGTATGTTTAAATCTTCTTATTTTATTGGGAACCATATTGAGCAGTGCCGATCAGTATGGAAGTCGGTTTATTCAACAGAAACTTGAAACAGCTACTACTGAAGAGAAGAACATGGTCTTTCATGAGATTATGCCACAAGCACTTTCCCTGATGACTGATGTATTCGGTAACTACGTGATCCAGAAGGTAAAGTTGTGTAACTTGAATCTGGTCATTATTGGTTCATATTGATGTATTTAATTTTCTGCATATTCTTTATCTGTAAACTTTTCCATTTTCAGTTTTTTGAGCATGGAAGCCCATCTCAAATTAGAGAACTGGCAGACCAGCTTACTGGGCATGTTTTAGCACTCAGCCTTCAAATGTATGGCTGCAGAGTGATCCAGAAGGTATTCACTATCTGCAAATTATTGCTTCCAATATTATGGAAGAATCATCTAGATGCTCCATTCCTTTTAGCATACTCTGTAGATTGTTTTCTGTGGCTCTTTTTTTTTTTTTTCCTCTCTCTCTCTCCCTGACATCTTAATGACTTGGTTATGCTGCCAAACAAGGATGTCAGGTGGTCATTTTAACTTCCTGTCAATCTGATGTATCATATTTATGTGAACAATTGTTTTGAAGATATCAATTTCCATGCATATGACCTTGCAGCTTGAGATTTATGAAGACCAGCTCATTTTTGAGCTTTGTGATGTGATACTACTTACAACTATCAGCCATTATCATCTCTAAAGATTTGAACTGTATTATCAGATTCTTTATATTTTTTGAGTAATATGATAAATCATTCATTGTGGACTATCTTAATTGTTTGATTTATTGCGCATGAAACCTTTTTTGCTCTTTGTATGTTTGCATTTTTAGAATCATCTCCTTTGTGTGTACGCATGTTTAACTTTTGATAATTAGGATTTTTTTTTTTTCCCTGCTCGTGATATGATTAAAGGTCAGGTTCTGGAAATAGGTATATCAACCAATTTTTTTCTGTTACCATCTTAAAGGTTGAAGTTGGTGGTGCATGTCATTTCCTTGTAGTATAAATTGTTTATCTGTTTGGGGCACTTATACATGGTATGAAAAAAAGGATGTGGTATTTACTTCTGGAAATCCTTGTGATCTGATGTTGTTTCTTATGCTGTGTTCTTCCAGGCAATTGAGGTTGTTGACCTGGATCAGCAAACTAAAATGGTTGCGGAGCTTGATGGCCATGTTATGCGCTGTGTACGGGATCAGAATGGGAATCATGTCATCCAGAAGTGTATTGAGTGCATTCCTGAAAATGCAATCCAGTTCATTGTTTGCACATTTTATGATCAAGTAGTGACACTGTCAACTCATCCCTATGGTTGTCGTGTAATACAGGTCAACTACATTATCTGCATTTACTCCCTCAGATTAGTGATGCAAAAAATAATAGATTTTTCTGATATATTATGGTTTCACGTGTCAGAGAGTCCTGGAGCATTGTCATGATGCCAAAACCCAAAGCATAGTGATGGATGAGATTTTGCAATCTGTTTGCATGCTGGCGCAAGATCAATACGGGAATTATGTGGTTCAGGTTTTGCCATTTCCTTAAAACCTAGGTGTTGCAAATTACAATGTGTTTTAATGGATAGATAACTCAGTGTTAAGTTTAACTTTCAGAATGAAGTTTTTCAATTTTCATGGATAATTTTAACCTTGTTTCCTGAAGATATTCCTAAATGTTCAAAGGATTTTATCATAAAAAAATATACTTTGTGAATAACAAATGTGCAATCATTCAGTAAATTTTAGCTTTGTAATTTAATGAAATGCATTTTTAGAAGTGAATTGCAGAAAATGAGATGAAGAAGCTGATCTAATAGTGAATTGCTGTTAGAAAATGAATTTTTTATCTACTAGTTGTTGATTCAGTTTATATCAATTCTGTTTGCCCTCTGACAGCATGTTTTGGAGCATGGAAAGCCTGAAGAGCGTACCTCTATAATCAATAAATTAATTGGACAGATTGTCCAGATGAGTCAGCAAAAATTTGCCTCCAATGTCGTGGAAAAATGTTTAACTTTTGGAACCCCTGAGGAGCGTCAGACCCTGGTAGATGAGATGCTTGGATCCACTGATGAAAATGAGCCTCTTCAGGTTTGTTTCTTTCTCGTGCTCCTTCCTTGTACCTCTGGTTGACTTGTACTGATAGCATTATCTTCTGGCTTGTCATTCTTTTGGAGATAGTTTAAGTGATATGGATGGTACTATAAAAGTATGAAGCACTTGAATCAGTGTGCTATGTAGTAACTTATGGCAACTCTTAACATAAAAGTACAAATGTTGAGAGATTAGCTTCCTAGAGGTACATAGTTATAAAAGCTTTCTTTCAATGTAAAGTGTCAAACTTTCTGGGATATGATCAAAATTAAGGGCACTGTAGGAGTGTTTTCTGACTCTGCTCTTAAAGCTTCACAATGAGTGTGGTTCACAGAGTGGAGAGTCAGAAATTCTCGGAGAATGAATGTATAGGGAAGTGACGATTTAATCAATGTTTTATCAGTTTTCCTATTTAATGTTTTATTTATTTATTTATTTTTTCCCTTCTTTCCTTTTCTGTAATCCTATTTTGAAAATTTAGAAATGAGGTAGTGTATTTCAAATTTATTTTGCTCATGCATCAATCCTGCAATTTGAGAACAGAGGAAAAGTTAAATTCTGTGATTACTTATTGTGCAAATTGCCTTTGCACAGAATTGAAGCAAAAATCTGCAGTTATTTGAATGCGTGTGTAATACATGGTTAGAGTTATATTATTAAGTTGGATGTATGTATATCTTCCTGCCTATTATTGTTATTATTATTATTCTGTCATTGTGTTGTAATTTGAGATGAGAAAACAAAAAGATGATTCACTATTTGAAGATCTTGGCCGTCACATGTAAAGGGGTTGTTTGCAGTTACTGCATTTGGATCGGCTTCCCCAGTTTTCAATTGGAGAGATGGTAATATTTTGGTTTTTATGGAGTGTTTAGACACTCTTGTTCCCCCAAATGTCAAATGGCCTAAGTTGGCATCACATGTTATTGGTCTTTACCTTTGTGCTGCATTTTTGTGGTTTGATGGGAAGCTGTTCCCTTTATATGTATTTAAAACATGTGACATGTCCGTGTTGCATCTTCTCTTTTTGCAAGTTCTCTAGTTTCCTTTGTGATTCTTACTTTGAGGTTATGAATATTCATTCTCTTGTCGTTGTTTCTGCTTTAGGTAATGATGAAGGATCAGTTTGCAAATTATGTTGTACAGAAAGTGCTGGAAACCTGTGATGACCAGCAACTTGAACTGATTCTTAATCGTATAAAAGTCCATCTGAATGCTCTCAAGAAATATACATATGGGAAGCATATAGTTGCCCGTGTAGAGAAACTCGTTGCAGCTGGAGGTATTGATCATGTTCATCTCTATATACATGATTATCTGCTTGATTATTTTCCTCTTTTCTTATCAACTATGTAGACGAGAGTTGAAAATGTGGTAGCAATGCAAACTAACAATGTGAGGGATGTGTGATTATTTGTCACACTTCTGCTGGTTACTTGGAACAAATTTTGGTTGGTAATAGGAGTCACCTATGATTGGGTTTTCTTATGCGTGGATGATAGAAGTATTCTCTGATATGTCATAAACATAAGAAATCATTTTCTCTTTATTGATGAAGTCTTTCTTAAAAGTATTATTTTATTTTTCCTGAAAAGATTTATTGCATTTCAAACTGTGTTCACTAGGAAAAGACATTCATGCTATGTAGGATTCTGGTTTCTTTTAGATCCATGCCATATATCTGGTCTGTATTTTTCCTTTTCTATTACAACCATGATAAGTTGTTGGCTTGTTGGTCCTGCATTTATATTCTTTGCTCTTTTTGGGAATGGAAAAATGTTTTGACAAATTATTTTATTGTTATTTTTTTTTAATGTCTATGCAGAAAGGAGGATTGGGATTCTGTCGTCATATTCTGCTTAGATCACATAGGAAGGAAATTGTACAGCTAACAAAGGCTAGTATGAGCGTTGTCTCCTTTTATTCTCACATCTGGCTATGGCTCCGTCTATTATTTTATGGATGCAGCTGTTATTAAAAAATAAACTTGTTGGTTGTACTTAAATTGTACATGTTAGTTTGAAAATATACCTAGATTCAGGTTAGGTGATGCTCAGGTGGCAAATGAAGCCTGCCCCTGAAGTGGTGATAAAATTACTGTACAATTTATAAGGATGTAAAGATGAGGAATATGTAGCGACGTGGTGATCGTGACTGTACAAATGTTGCCATGTGCAGAGCCTGTGGTGTTTAGGAGAGACCGTGAGTTTTCTGATGTATGGATTTATAATTTTCCAGTCTAGTTTTTATAAGAAAACATTTCTGATGTTCAAGCAGTTTTATTCTCCAACAACCCCCTACCTTCCCCCCGGCCCAAAAAAAAAATCTTACCTTGATGTTTCTTCAAGGTACGAGTGTCCCGAAATCATTTTGAAACCATTCCAAATTTGTAGTAGGTTGGGTGTACGAGAGAGTTTGTGGGTATTGAAGGACCCAATGCTTAGTTATCTTTGAATCTTGGAATGGAGTAGCATTGCAAGGAAGGGGATTGGGTAATTTACAGCATTTAGTGATGCAGGTGAAGAGCTTCTAGATATCTGGAAAAGATCGCTAACTTACTACCATGCCAAATTATGTTGAATGTCCAAATATCTGGTGAAACATGGGCAAATGGCTCCATTGATTGCCGTTTGCATATTCATCTATGGCTTCTGTAGGGCAGGAGGGCAAAATGTTATGACATAACGGGGTGCTTTGCATCTGTTTAGTCCGGTAGATTCATCGTATGCATAGCTGTATGCCCGGGGACAAACCGCTTTGAAGAGACGAGCAAAAACTGTAGGCTTGCACCTGGCCGGGCTTGCAAATTCCCCAGTGCAGCAGTATCTTGGGGACCCTGTGGCCAAACAGGCGCTTTTACATCCTACCACCTTCCCGTTTCTCTGCACCACCAGACCAGCAGGGCAGCAAATGTTCAAATCAGCCTCACAAGCAGCAACTCCACAGCCAACTCCTCCGCCAACTGGCGCCATTGAAACAGGGAGGTTGAAACCATCTACCAAACTCACATCATAGTAATGCAACGGATTTTGGGATGTTCCAAATGTCATTTCTAGAATTGTTGCAGGCGGTTTCCCACCAGAGCCCATGCAAAGCAGCAGGCCAGCGCAGTCTCCAGTAAGACACGAACCTTTGCCATGTTGATCAAAACAGCAGCCCTGTCTACCCCATATCCTCCCAGACCATCTTTCTGGCATTTCCAGGACTACTTCTTGGCCGCTGTGGAGAGTGAAGCCACCATTGTTTGGGGTTTGGTGACCTGCAGTGCCGAGGATCCCCGGCCATATGGTTTCTTTGCAGTTATTAACTATTATAAGTTGAGTTCCATCTGCAACCAACCGACCAACCAACAAACAAGAGAGAGAGGAAGTGTTAGTAAATTCTTCAATTGTTATAATGTTGACAAAACACCAACAGGTTTCTCAAAAAGACTACAAAGCAGCAATCACACACGAAAAAAGGTTTTCAGTAATCAGTCAAGTACTTGAGAAGGAGAGTAGCACTAAGAAGCAGAGACTAAAGATGCAGTATGAATGCATGGACATCTTCTTCTGAACCCCCTTGAGGAAGTTGGGATAGGGAATGTGTGCGTGGGAGGAGCCTGAAAGCTTTTATAACTTCTTGGAACCGTATTGCATCTGTAAAATTAACATCTGATGCAGTTAATTTTATAGTATAGTGATGGAATATGCAGGTAGGGTTAATATAAAAAGGCTTATTTGTATCCAATTATGTCCTTAAGAGTAATATTTAAGATCACTACTCGAGTTTTAAAATCAATAATTCAATAATAATAATAATAATAAAAAGGAATAAAGCAATGATTCTTTTCACTTTTGTCGTCCACAGGCAGCAAAAAGCTACTCTTTTAGGGTGTAGTTTTGATTCCACCAAGGCACCTTCGAGGTGGGGTTTATTGTTCTATGATTCAAAAACCATGTGGATAAGAACTAATCTGCTCCACTTTAGTGACCAATGATGCTGTCCAGCCTTTGCTACAGAAGGGTGTGGGTTCCACCTCCAGAATATAATAGAGGAAAACCACTGAGCTCAGGTGTCTGCACTTGGGATGGCTAGAACACAGAATGCATAGTTAATTAACCAGAGGCAAGCATTGTTCCTGCAAATTGATCCGAAGCTCCTCTTCTTTTTCCAAAGGGTGACCCTATTCCTATACATAATATTCAATGTATCAGTCTATGCAACTCTTGCAACTCAACTTCCTCTTCCATAATCCATTACAACTGGTACGAAACTCTATTATAGGTTTCAAGTAGCATAATCATACATTCTCCCATTGAAAATTCCCTCTACATGACTAAGGCGATCGACAGTACTGCTGCCACATAACAGAAGCAATAATCAATGGCAACTGATGGAGACTGTATAAGGGCAATGCCACATTCCTGTATATAAGAATGCGTTCATTATCCCGGCCTGAACTCAATATCTTGATGCAATTGCAGCCTTGAACTTAATTCAACCACGGAGAATTGAACTTTAATTTCCAACTAGTATAAACATATTGGTAAAAATCTTCAACCAAGTCAAGTCTAGTTCTTGAAAAACTTATCCAACACTATCTAACCCAAATCTGAACCTAATAATGTAGAAGAGAATTCTTAGCCCTCAAAACCCATTTCATATGGAAAAATCATTTTTCCATAAAGGGGAAGTGGATCCTTTACCGAAGTTCTAGTGCAGAAGACAAACTAGCCGCTTCAATCGACTGTATATATATAGTGGTTCCTGGTCACCGGCCGGTCTACGCTAAGACATCTGGGTTTCCGGCCTGCACTGCAGTAATGGGCAACCGAAACTTCCGGTTCTCTATATTATTGTTAAACCGAACCCCTTAGTATGGTAACCACGTGACTTGACTCTTTCTGGACCGCAGATTATAATGAGAACTCGTGTTAAAACCCGGATCAGAGCCGGGGAGGCCTAATATATGTGTATATATATATAATTATATATATTATGTAAGGGAAACTAAAACATTATTATATTAATCTTAAAAATTTAATAATTAGTCATATTTTAAAAAAAAAAAAAAAAAAAAAAATTTAACAGGAAGAAATTAATATTTTGTTAAAAATAATAAATTGTTTTTAAAAATTAATTAAATTTTATTTAAAATTATTCATAAATAGGATCAAATGATTTGAACTATTTTATTTATTAAAAATTGAATATAATAAATAATTAAAAAAAAAGAACTCGAAAATAATTTTTTTTTTAAATCACAAATATCGCTTAATGTCCAATCATGTATCTTAATTAAACAAAATAATAATAATAATAATAAACCACTAACCGCTGCCCTAACCGGTCCGTTCGGTCATCCAATCGACTCTTTAAATGACTATATATAACTTCTAATCCACACCCGCCCGCCCGCCACCCATGCTCCACCCAACTCGGCTCTCTCCTTCGTCGCTTCACAAATAAAATAAGAAATCCAATCGAACCGAGTAAGGTATTTTATCCTTCGCTCTTTTCTCCTTTGAACCCATAAATAAAAATTTTAACGTTGTACTTATTGCTATGTTCTGATGTTTTTATTGAGAGCAAATGTCCCGAGGCAGTTAATGTAGGGTGTTTATTGGAATTAGATGCTTGGAAGGATCGTATTCTTTTTCTTTTGGGTGAAAAGATTTGAATGGCTTCTGATTTGGAGCCTGTACCAGTAACTTCACAAAAACATGATCCAGCATGGAAACACTGTCAAATGTATAAGAATGGGGAAAGAATTCAACTCAAGTGTATATATTGTGGGAAGATTTTTAAGGGGGGTGGAATACATAGGATTAAGGAACATTTAGCAGGGCAAAAGGGTAATGCCTCTAGTTGTTTGAGAGTTCAACCTGATGTTCGTCTTCTAATGCAAGAGAGTTTAAATGGTGTTGTTATGAAGAAGAGGAAAAAGCAAAAGCTTGCGGAGGAGATCATGAATTATAATGTGGGTAGTGTAAGTGAGGGTGATCCTCTGGGTGATAGTCACTGTGGTTTGAATACTGAAGTTAACTTGCTCCCAGTTCCAGAAAGAATTGAGCAGAATGCGCTTTTGTTTCTGGAGGGTGAAGAAGGATTAGGAACCAAAGTTGGTGGTAGGAAGAAGAAAGGGAGAGTAAGAAAAGCATCTACCTTTGTCAACCCTAATGCAATTGTTGCAAGTAGTAATGCACTTATAGCATCAAAGAAGGTCAATAATCATGTTCATATGGCGATAGGGCAGTTTCTATTTGATGCTGGGGTACCTCTGGATGCTGTCAATTCTGTTTATTTCCAACCAATGATTGATGCAATTGCTTCACAAGGACCTGGTGTTTCTGGTCCTTCTTATCACGATCTTAGGAGCTGGATTTTGAAGAGTGCAGTTCAAGAAATCAGAAATGATGTTGATCAATGCACCAGTTCATGGGGAAGGACCGGATGTTCTATTTTGGTAGAAGAATGGGTTTCAGAAAAGGGTAAAACTTTGCTAAGCTTCTTTGTATATTGCCCAGAAGGGACAATATTCTTAAGGTCTGTAGATATGTCTGACCTAATAAATTCCGGAGATTCCCTATATAATTTACTCAAGGAAGTGGTAGAAGAAGTTGGTGTGAGAAATGTGTTACAAGTCATCACTAAAAGTGATGAGCAATATGTTGTAGCTGGTAAGAGACTGACAGATTCTTATCCTTCTCTTTTCTGGACTCCTTGTGCTTGTCAATGCATAGATTTGATGCTTGAAGATATCAGAAAACTCGAGTCAGTACATGTAATACTTGAACAAGCAAAAGCTATCTCAAGATTTATCTACAATCATAATATAGTCTTGAATATGATGAGGCAGAAGACATTTGGAGTTGATTTAGTTGATTTGGGCATTACTCAGTCTGCAACAGATTTCATGACATTGAAGCGGATGGTTGATATAAAAACTAATTTGCATTCTGCATTTACTTCAGAGGAGTGGATGGAGAGCCCACACTCAAAGAAGCCAGAAGCATTTGCAGTAGTAGATTATATCAGTGATCAATCTTTTTGGTCAGCTTGTGACTCAATTATCCGGATAGTTGATCCACTCTTGCGACTTCTTAGGATAGTTGGAAGTGAGAAGAGGCCTGCAATGGGGTATGTTTATGCAGGAATTTATCGAGCAAAAGAAACCATTAAAAAGGAGTTTATTGATAAGAAGGATTACTCTTGTTATTGGGACATCATTGATCACAGATGGAAACAGCTTCAGCATCATCCTCTTCATTGTGCTGGTTTTTACTTAAATCCTAAGTTCTACTACAGTTCTGAATGCAATATAGATCATATCCGGTCTTCTGTACTCGATTGCATTGAAAAGTTTGTTCCTGACCCAAAAATTCAAGATAAAGCGACAAAGGAGCTCATGTCTTATTGTGACTGTGCTGGAGATTTTGGAAGAAAGATGGCCCTAAGAGCGAGAGACACTTCACTCCCTTGTAAGTTTTCATTTAAATTTAGTGGTTGGGTTGCATTTATCATATCATGGAAGCTTCTTTCTCCATAAAGTGATATTGTTACATTTAAGAAGTACTGGCATATGGCAAAAATTAGAGACTAAACTCCCGAAGGTTTGGAAAGTTGGCTTGGATTTCTTACCTCATGACAAGGCCAGAGTGATCCTTTTTAGCTGAAGATCACTTAATTTTGGTTATTCTTTTAAAGATGTAACTAGTTTTATGATAACTAATGAGGTTGTAAATATTCTACAAACCTGGAAAAGTCAAGTCACCATCTGTTCTTGCAATGACAATATAATGTTATAAGAGATTTCATTTGGTTTGCATCTCTGCTACCAGCTGATTCTGCTCTCTTCTTTCTCTCCTCCTTTTTCTTCTTTGGTTTGGACTCACTTATTCTGGATTTTGTGATTGTAGCTGAGTGGTGGTCAATTTATGGTGGGGGTTGCCCGAATCTGGCTCGTTTGTCTGCCCGAATTCTCAGCCAAACATGTAGCTTGATTAGCTGTATGCAAAATCAAATTCCTTTTGAACAGTTGCATGAAACTAAAAACAACTTAGAGCATCAGAGGCTTAGCGACCTTGCATTTGTTCGGGCTAACTTTTGGTTGAGGCACAGGTAGGTATATGAAAACTGTTTGGTTTTGAGGTTAAAAGAAATTATGAAGAAAATTGTGAAAGAGGAGAAAGAAGGTGAATTAAACTGTATTGCCTGTAATTCATCATGCATAGGTTTCAAAGGAGCAAAGAACAGGTTATGATTGACCCAATTTCCTACGATAATTTTGATGTTGCGGGTGACTGGGTGATTGGGAAGCCATTATGCTCAGAGGACTTGGAGACTTCAGATTGGATGACAGTTGATCCGCCTATTGGCAACACAATGCTATTAGGAATGCCAATTGATGATATTGAGGCCCTTGGTGCAGGTAATTGGTGGCTGTACTTAGAGGAGTTGAGATTACTAAACTGCCATTTACACTTCTGGATTTATCAATGTGCAGGTTTTGATGATTATGAGATTTTCAACGGAGTTAAAGATAATGAAGAAGAAAATGGAGAATAATGCTGCAAGACTAAAAAATTCAGGACCCAAAATGTATTATATATACCTACTCCACTTCAAGGGTACTCCACATCTGTTGTTTCACTCCAGTAGAAGAATAACACAGCATGAGTATCCACTGGGAATTGAGGTCATTGGAACTGCATTATCTTTATATACTTTTCCCCCAAAACCTCCTGTCAACTTGCTGCGAATTAGGCTTTGGCAAATAAAGCTACCCTTTCTAGAGTCCTGAATGGAGGAGGGCTGTCTGAAAGATACCTAAGACGTTTCTCGAATCAGACTGGACGTGTATGATGTGTATGTTGTAATATGTCTGTTTTCTATATGAGATAGATTTTTAGTTGTATTTAGTATACCTCAAAAAGAGATTGAATTGGCTGTGTATAGGTGCACTTTGTTCACGATCATGATCGTGAATTTCAATCATCATACAATCTACACAGGAATCTGCCTGTGTCCCGCCTTCCCCTCCCGGTGCTTTTAACATTGTTTGGAAATCCACATCCGGATCTAAAGAAGTTCAGCGGGAAGAAACGGGATTGGCTTACTTCGATCTGTTGTGGTATAGCAAGCGGCTACTAGTTAGGACAACTCCGTATTGTGCCTCTGCAAACCAATGATGGATTCATGGAAATCCATAAAAAAACATCATCATCCACGGACAACACAAATATCAGAAAGCACAAAATCACTCAGCAATCTTCATTGCCAAAGATGTCAATTTGGACATAACCTCTACTATTATCGACAGAAAGATGTTTTTTTACAAATGAGTTCGTTAATGAAAACTCGAGAGCTCTTAATTTTATCCCTCTCTCTACATATATATATATATATGGCTGACCACGAAATGAAATTCCTAGTCATAATCCTGAATAGTTAGGAACCATAAAAAGACTCAAAAGAAAAAAGAAAGAAAGGAACAGCAAACACTTCTTTCAGTTGTGTCATGACCATCCTCCAGTTTCTCCTCTCCCAGAAATGGGAGACGTCGAACCAGCTTCAACATCAACGTCGCCGGAGGACCATGTACTAACCTTCTCGAAATACGAGGATGCTGCATACGAATGCACAAAGTCCTCAAACTCACTACTGTGATTACCCTTTTTTCCCTCGTACTCATCGGGTGGTGCTACAATTTCAGGCGTCGGGCCCTCACCTTCCAAGTATCTTACTACTTGCCTCATGGTAGGTCTATTGATTGGATTGTTGTTAGAACACATTAATCCGAGCTTCAGCACCAGCACTACCTGAGCTTCGTCGTACTTGCCTCCTAACCTTGGGTCTACCACCTGGAGTATTGACCCTCCCTTCCACTTATCCCACACCCAATCCAACAAAATCAGCTCTTCCGGCAATGCTTTTTGCTCAATGGGTCTTCTTCCGCATACGACTTCCAATAACAATGCACCAAAGGCAAATACATCAGAGCTGGTTGTGGGCTTACCAGTCTTGGTTAGCTCCGGGGCTAAATAACCCAATGTCCCTACCACTCTTGTTGTGCTTGGATTGGAGCCATGCTCATATAACTTGGCTAATCCAAAGTCCCCTAATCTGCCATTTAGCTCCGAGTCTAACAGTACATTTCCTGCTTTGATATCTCTGTGGATCACGGTTTGTTCCCATCCTTCATGCAAATAAAGTAGTCCGGAAGCTACACCTTTGATAATCTTGAACCTCTGTTCCCAAGTTAAGACGGCCTTTGGTTCATCAAATAGGTACTTGTCCAGGCTTCCATTGGGCATGAAGTCATAAACAAGCAGCAAATCAGCTCTTCGCCGACACCACCCTAATAATTGAACTAAATTTCTATGCCGAAGCCGACCAATGCTAGCAATCTCCGAAACAAATTCTTTCAAGCCCTGCTTCGATTCATGATTTATTCGCTTGACGGCAACCTGTGTACCGCTATTAGGCAAAGTCCCTCCGTAAACCCGCCCAAATCCTCCAAATCCAAGCAGCTGTTTGTCTCTGAAGCCCCTAGTCGCTTGCTTGAGTTCCTTGTAGGGAAACCTATGCGGCCCGACATCAAGCTCCCAGGCCTCGATCACATCCATGTTCTTGATTTTCTTGATGATGTACAAGGCCAACAGAATCGCAAAACCCATGAGTGCTACAGCAGCTATGGATGTGCCTAGAATTAAGGGCAAATGGTTTCTTTTGGGTACTGGAAGAGAAGGCAGTGAACGTAGATCCAAGGATCGAACCACCCCGTTCATCTTAAAGCTCCATCCGAACACGTAATGAGAACTGGAAAGCAGACCCGTAGAAGCCGAGAAACCCACGTACATGTAATCTTCAAAATAGGGAGACAGGTCGACATGAAAAGAAAGAATTGAAGAAGTGGGCTTGGAGGAGAACGGGGAGAGGGTGACATTCAATTCTTTTCTGCCGGAATCGTAGTCGATCCAAGCTTGAATTGTCTTTCCACTCTTGAGATTGAGGTTCTGCTTGGTTGAATTGCCTTGAGTATAATAACCGGCATTAGCTGAGGCATTTGAGACCATGCTGTTGAGGTCGATTCCGACATGGTTGTCACTGATGTCATTGAATTCAAAGTCTTGAACAGTATCAAATTCAACAGCAAAGACATGGTTGGAAAAGTTTCCATTGACACCTGGACTCAGAATGCCAAGGTACTGACTAGGATAAACCCCTCGGAGATCCTTGCTGGGTGAGATGACGAAGGCCATCCCGTGTCCATCAAATCTTTGGTTCTCGGGAACAATTGCCAGTGCAAAAACAGTTGAAAAGGAGGAAACTTTGCGGGTTTTCGAGTTCTTGA
>JAXGGT010000072.1:63424-76160 GCA_035583425.1 Marsdenia floribunda | reverse complement strand
TGGGGTTGAATTTTTTTTTTTTTTTTTTTTCCTCCTTAGTCAAATATGAAACTAGTTACGACAAATCATTTTTATTAATACTTTATAATAGACATATACAGCTAAATAATAATAATAATATTATATTTATCTTGTTTGATTAAAAAAAAATTATGGAATAACAAATTATTATATACTATTAAAATTTTAAAATTCAATATGAAATTTTTGATTGTAAGTTTAATTTAAATAATCAAAATTTCTCAACCTTTTTGCTATGCACGTGTTGTGCGTTATGTTCCCTGCCACTGTTCACGTTATCCCTAAGAACGTGGATTTTATGAATACTAAAAAATATTTCTTGAATATATATATATATATATATTGTAACTAAAAATTTAATTAAAAAATATATATATTTTTTAATTAATAACAATGTCACTTATAACATATAAAATCACAAATTCAATTACTATTACATGTAAAGAAAAAAAAAAAAAAAAAAAGGAAATTGGAGTATTGGTGGATTAATTGAAACATTGGTGTCTGGAAATCGTAATGATTTTATAATAAAATAAATATTGCATCTTGGAAGGATGAGTCAAGAAAAAGACATAAAATACTCAATGTTGTTCGGCTTTGAGGGTATGTGGTGTCCACCTCGATGAATTATTATTTTGTGGACTTTATTGATTTGGTTCACAAAAAAGGAAGTCCAAAATTCTATTTCTCATTCAATAAAGGTTGTTTGGTTTATTTTTTAGAACAATTATAGAGAGAATTAACTTTTTTTCTTTTTTTTGAAGGAGAATTAATTGATATGTATATATATTTTAAAATACATCAATACATAATAACAACAAATATTAAAGGAATCAAATAATGATACAAATATGCGGACTAAATTTTTGTTTAAAGTGGGTGGGGACTATATGTTGTGCACAGGAGATAAGGGTGTGTTTGGATTTCCATTACATTAAAAAATGTATTTTTGAGATAAATTTTCATTCAAATCAAATCTTGTCTGTAATTATTTTTGAATTGAATTTTATGTTGAAAAAAGTGGGGATTAAATATATAGGTTTTATAGATGTAATAATTGTGTGTGTAAGAGAATATTTATTTTGGAAAAAGTGTGTAAAGATGATTTTATTAATAGTATATATTTTTTAAATAATGTGGGGTCTACAAATTTATAGGTGTAGTTTGGAGGGACAAATTTATTTTGAAAAAAAATAATATCCAAATATGTAAGGTTAATGAGGAACAAAAAAAAATTTGAAAATTCAAACACATCCTATATATATATATATATATATGAAGTATCATTTTTCAGGTTTTGTTTTCTTTTCCAAAAACAAGTAAACAGTAATTATTAATTATTATTGTTTTTTATGAAAATTTGTTTAAAAAAAAAACAATTTTAAGTTTATCTCTTTTTTTTTTTCTTTTTTTTGGAGAAATATATATATATATATATATAACAGAACAAACAAACTTTACCGAACAAATTGCTCCCAAACAAAGTCAACAAAAGTCTCCCATAAATTAATTGAAGGCAGGACTTTCAGAGGGCGTGGAGAGGTACATAATAAATGAAATGTGATGCCTAACGCTCGCTTCCACTTCTATTTCCTTTGACCATTGACCTACTTCTTTATTTTATCTTAATTGATTATAATATAGTATTTTGAGAAAATCTCTTATTTAATAAATTAATTACAAATTTAGTGTAATGATAATAATAATAATATAATATTTAAGTAAACATAATAATTAGTGTCCTTAAGAATGTTATAGAAAATTTCTCATATAAATATAAGTAATTTATTAATCCATTACACCAGTCATTTGAAAATAAATAAATAAATAATTTTAGGATTTTTTTTTTTTTTTTTAAAATAATATTTAAAGAAAACTTCTTTTGTCATAATTTATCTATTATACTTAAGAGAACATACGAATCAGAAATCTTTTAATTTATTGCATTAGGGTAATGATGAGTAGTGCAATTAAAGCTAATGCAATCAAGATTTTCATAAGAAAAGTAGTATTTTATGGTGATGGATGCAGAGTTGTGGAAGTACCTAACTTTGAGAACAATGTGGTATCTAGGGATGACAATTAAAACCATACTCGATTGAGAATCTGATCCTGTTTTGACCGAAGAATCCCCTTTGACCGAGTTCGGGATGGGAACGGTGATTCCCCGAAACAAAAAATAAGGGATAGAGGTAGGATAGTATTAATCATTGATCCCCGACCCGCTCTGTCCTTGTCCCCCGCAAAATATATATATATATATATATAATATTTTTAATTATATACTTATACAAAATAAAATTATAGTAGTAATTTAAAAAAAAAAAATTAAAAAAATATAATAATTATTTAGTAAATATTAAATTGGATACAAATTAATAAAATAGTGGCTATAATATACACTTTCATAATTATATACATAATATATACATATATATAAAATTATAATTAACATAATAATAATAATTTTAAAAAAAATAAAAATAAAACTATTTAGTAAATATTAAATCAGTTACAAACAAATAAAACAATAAGCATAATATATATTCATTATTCACTTTCTTAATTTTATATTTTTATAAAAGTAAAATTATATTAATATAGCCAACTCAACAATCAACACAAACACCAAATATTGTTTCAAACACACCATTGAGTTATTCGGAAAATGAAATAATTGGAGAGGAAAATGAGTCAAATTCTCAATTACCAAATAAGAGGCATAAAAGTGTTGTTTGGCAACATTTTCAGAAGTTAAAAGTTGATGGAGTGGATAAAGCTCAATGCAATTATTGTAAGAAAAAACTTGACGGGCTTCAAGTTTTTACATTGAAAAACATGTGAGGAAATACTTTATTTTTTATTTACGAAATTTCTTGATTAAATTTACATTAATAATTTAATTGAAAATAAATAATAAAAAATAAGTGATAAAAATTCTCTGCGGAAATTCCCGATCCCCAATAGGGTAAGGATGGTATAAAAAAAAATTCTCTGCAAGAGATGGAAAATATATGTGAAAACTAAGGATGAGATAAGGAAAAGAGTCCCCGCAAATCTGTCTCCGTTGCCATCCCTAGTGGTATTAAGTGACGTTACTTTTTTTTTATTTAATTATTTTTAATTAATTTATTAAATAAAAATATTAAATTCAAATTTTTAAAATAATTTTGTACTTAAATTTTAATCATATACTATAATTTTAGAAATTTCCACCACAAATCTCTACGCCTTCCGAATCATCAATACGTAACTTGTAAGATTGAGGAAATCTCGTTGACAAAACAAGACTCAAAAATAATGTTATCAGATTCTTGGCATATCACCGCGTGGAACATGTGGCGGAGCCGAAATGCTGCAATTTTTCCTTTTCAACAAATTCTTGGCATATCTTTACAAAAAAAAAAAAAAAAAAAAAAAAAAATCTCGACATATATTATTATTAAATTATGAATTTTATTTATTATTATTTTTTTACTTCTAATTTAATTTGAATTAATAACTTATTAGTCCAATAATATATTCTTATCGGTATATATTATGTAAAAAAAATAAAAAGAAGAAGAAAATTCTTTATATTAAAATAAATCAAGATTACAAATTAAAATATAAGTGAATAATTTTATAATTAAAAATTAGAAAATCCTTCTAAATAATTACAAGATCATATGTAGGACGTAGGTTAGACCTTAGTGGTGTTAGATGAGCCAACAAACACACGCCCATTTCCTGACTTTCTTGACATTCCAAAGTTTTCTTGCTAAAGTTGAATCTTTAGTGAAATTTTCCAACTCCAATCCAACTACACATCTTCTTTCTTTATAGTACAAATTTTCAGAACCAATTAATTTACTTTATTGTGTAGTTGTGATATCTTGTTTATTTGATACCCGTGCTACATTGTAAATGTATATGAATATATCATGAAATATAAATATGGATTGAGTTATTTATTATTAACTTGAGATATCCCTTTTAATACCATGATAACGATGTCAAGTAATTGACCATAAATGCTACTAGCCTCATAGTCCCTCTCACGAGCTCGCAAGCCCAAATTGTGATAGGTTATAGCTAAAATATGTATTAAAGTACTTTTAAATATAAAAGTAAACTTATATAATCATTATTAACTTGAGATATCATTTTTAATATAATAATAATAACAGTATCAAGTAATTGTTCATATGAGTATTGTTAGGTCTATAATTACAACATAAGTTTGCAGACTCAAATGGTGATAATTGATATCAAATATAAAAATTAAGTGCTATATTATGGGTGAAGAGTTCACAACAAAACATGATGAATATGGAATCAAAGTCATATAATTTCGAAACATTCAACAGTTAATGCATCTCCGAATTACATAAAAATGCATGTGCCAAATAGTAGATATTTTGACATTTTATGGAATTTCCGACGTGGATGAGACTTGATATAATGGACCAAATGGAGACTGTGAATCTGGATAAAATGGAATCATCCACTATTAATTATTATCATTTTTCAACTCCAAGTTGCATTTTTTATTATTTATTTTTGGCTTCGTATATTTTATTAATTTTCCTCCATAAAATGACAAGAAATAATAGTTGGACGCCATAATAATTACATTATTATTATTATTATTATTTTTGAGGAAGATAATAATCACGTTAAGATTTATATATTTTTTTTCTCAAATAATAATAATAATAAAAACAAATAATAATTCTGCCTAAATCAACAACTTTTATTCTACATTTAAAATTTTTAATTTCTTTTCAAAAAAAAAAAAAAAAATATATATATATATATATATAAAATAATAATTACGAATTTATGATATTGAGCTATAAAAAGTATATATATTTAAATTTAGGTAGAATTTCAAAAGTAAAATGATGTTTGCTGCAGTACCTCTTACGCAACTCTCTCTCGAAACATTGCATTTCCACATCAACCTTGCAAAAATGGTGCGGCCATCTTAATAGTGGTGGAGGGTTAAGACCCCATGATTGAGGGGACACTTTTTCTTTCCTTTTTCTTCTTCATTTTTCTTCTTTTTTTTTTTTCCCCCGGTCTTCAACCTCTTTTATAATTAATTTAAAATTCAGTTATACTAATTTTAAAAAAATAATTTAATATATGTTTTTATTTACAAATTTAAATTCAAGATTTTATTTAAAGAGAGTTATTATTTGAATTGATGAGTTGTTTGTTGAGGGGCAATTGAAACATAAGGATACCACATAACTACATACATCACCATCATCCCCATCTCTAGAATTTTCTTATATATATATATATATACATATGGACAAAGAAGCCTACCCTCTGCTGCCTTTTTTTTCTTTCCTTCTGCTCCTGCCAAGAGGAAGCCTAGCTTCGGCTAAGCTTCTCTCTTGGTCAGAGACCCACTATTGTTTTTATTTTTTTCCTTGCTTTCACTTTTCAGTTTTTGTGAATCTTTCCTCTATTTTTTTTATTTTTTGTCACCTTTGTATATCTCAAATGCAAGCCTTTCAGATCTTATTTTTTCTTATTGAAGAATTTCTCTTTCAACCCGATTCTTCTTCGGGCCCTTTTCTCGACCTTCATCTTTTTCTCAGACTTCCTCGGAGATTTATGATGCGCCCTGGGTCTCTTAGGCTGTTGTTAAAGGAAGAAGATGAACTCGAGCTGTTCTTGTAGATGAAGATTGCACTCGGTGACGGAAACATTGAAGAAATAGCGAGGAAGCTTCTGTTGTTTTTCTTGTTGCAGCAGTTGTTGTTAGTGTTGTTGTTGCTGCTGTTGTTCTTGTTGTTTTCTGTGTTGTTTGTTTTTTGTAATTTCTCTGGCTCACCTATAGTGTTTAGGTTGAGTTTTTTTGTGTCCAATCTTGTTAGGGTTGGATATATTTTCTGTTACCGTGAATGTTATTTCTTCATTCATGTGTAATCTTCCCTTTATTAATGATATTCACTTACAAAAAAAAAAAAAAAAAGAAGCCTACCCTCTGACTCTCTATCTCCCTCTTTCTGATATATTATATGTATTATATGATGGAGCGTGACGTAGGTAGGGGGATTGGAGTGGGGGGAAAGTGTTCGAGCTTTATGTCAAAATGTCAAAATGTCAAAATTCAACATTCTATAATGTTCGGATGATCCAATCATATATTTTGAAAATCACCATCCCATCCCTAATTATAAAACGAAACAAACATTTATTTTAAGATTTTATATTTTTCACGTCTCAACTGTCATGTCTACTTCAACTCAACCAAACTTTTGCATTCATTCATATTAAAGAAATAAAATAAATCACAAATTTATTGATAGTACCAATTGAACTTTTTTTTTTGGTATAATAATGTATATTATTAAGTCACATTTTTTTTCTATATCAATTTATAATTGAAAAATTTTATCATTCTCAACGTGACATAAATTTAATTTAAAAAACTCTAGAGAGTATAAATATTAAATAGGATAAAACCTTATTTACGGAGAACAAGGTGGTAGACCTGGGTTCGATTCTCATCAGGGACAGTCTTGTGCTAAATTTCAGCCATGTGCTATAGTTTTGAAGATATGCCACCATAGATTCTTTCCGAGTTAGTTGATAAGTTAAATAGGATAAAAGCCCGACTATCAAAAAAAAAAAAAAAAAAAAAAACAAAGGATAAAGCCCGACGCAACAAGATGCATAAAATGAGCTTTGTTTCATATTGGGCCTCTTCCTTTTTTTGTATTGGGCCTATGTTAAAATAATAATAATAAAAAAAAAGGTAAAATGAGGCTTTTGCAATTATTTAGGCCCAATTCATTGAATGGGCACGGGAGTTTCATATTTTGCTTCTAAGGATTATTATTGTTTATTTCCGGACTTGAACAGATTTTAGTCATCCTTCCTTTCCCTCCATAATAAGAAAAGAAAGAAGGATATGATATGAAATTTTGCTGCTGGATATAAATCAAAGCACTCTCATTAGTTGCCAAAGGTTCCAATTAACAAGAAGAAAAGACAACCTCGGAAAAAGGAAAAAAAAAAAATGATTTGAGATAATGAAGACTTTTTGAGTATACATAAACACAGGCACAGCAAAGACACAACAAAACTAGCAGGGGGAAACGAAGGTATTATTGGACTCCTCTGCATAATCTCCCTAGACAGAGTATGAGCAGCTTCCGTCGTCACTCCTTGCAGTTGGATCAAAGTTGGTAGCAATTGGGTCGGTACATCCTTCTGGAACTGGAATATTTACTTGCTGGGCTGCTTTCCCTGTAATTAGTTAATTATATCATTCATTAACCATTAATGGCTCCCAAACCAAACACAAAAGAACTAACTGATAAACCGAATATGATCCATCTCTAGTCTTTTTAACAGAAAAGCCAAGAAGAGGCAGACCTCCTATCTAGGCCCCTTTGGTACGTAGGATCAAGAAATCTAACCGTAGAAAGTTCCCCTATTTATTTGATCCCTGTTAGCATCACCAAGAGCAGCCTCAGCCAAATACTTGTCAGCCAATTGGACTCTCTTCACGTTCTCCTGTTCCTGGACAAGCATTTGCCCATATTCCAGCAACTTCTCAATCGTCATCTTTGGTTTCTCAAACGTCGGAGGTCCTTCCCTCGAGTTCACTAGCTTCTTCCCAACCTGGCCAACTCCGATATCAGCTATCCACTTCCTTACTTCGTCATCGTACACTCTCGCCCTCAATGCACCGAAGAAATCTGCACCCACAATTATATTTTATCATATCATATCATATCATATCATATATATATATTCAAATTTCAAATTATTAGATCGGACTACTCTCTCACTCCCACAAGCTTAATTATTCGAAATTTTTTACTACACGTACCGATGGATTGACCGGGGAAGGCGTCGACAAGTTTCACAATGTCCTCATCGGACACTCCGTCGTCGCGGAAGATTCCTTTGCACACACCAATACGGTCTTCACGGGTTGGTGCCCAGTAGAATTTCTCCATACGACCGTCACGGATGAGTGGTGCGTACAATGTTGAGAAATCGTTACCGGTGACGATGATGGGCACCCGGGGATTCTCTTCCTTGTTGTACATACCTGGGAGCTGAACGTTGGTTGGGTTGTCGGCAATGTTCATGAGTGTGGCGTTAACCATTTGGTTGTTCACGGTGTATTGGGTAGTTCCACCCATACGTCCAGCACCAGCGTCGAGATCGTTGATGAACAGGCAGCACATCTTACCCTTCTTGATTATGTCTGCGGCCTCACGGTATCTTTGCCTGATAAGTTTGGCGGGCTCTCCTGCGTTTCCACTTTCCAATTCTCCGGCACTCATCATGATGGGGCTGAAAATTTACAATCAACCATAGATATAATTATATATATATACTACATATGGAAGAAAGAAATAATTGAAGTACATGTTTTCGTCGACTCGAGAAAAACCAAAAGCATACTTGATTCCCATCTTGGCAAAGACGAGCTCGCACTGGAAAGATTTACCTTGACCTTTGCCTCCCCAAATACCCAAGATCAGAGGAATCTGTTAACATTTATAATTTCAACACCAATTTTAGATTCATGCATAGACATTCCCAAGTGCATTTTAAAGGGGGCATTTTTAATTAAGCACCTTAATGGTAGGCAAACTCATGAAGTTCTTGGTGATGTGAACAACAAGCTTGTCCATGAAAGCAGGAGCAATGTAGTAACCATTCATGTTGTTGTCGAAGTTGTATCTGCAGCATCGATCATTACAATCAAATCAAATCAAAGCTTTGCCTTCAAGATATTTCCAAGGTAATTAAAAGAAAAAAAAGAGAGAATTATATATATATATATATATTAAAGCAGGGGGTTCGAATTTCTTACTGTCGGAGACCCTGGCTGATGTATTCGTAAGAGGTGAGGACAGCGTAATGGGTACCCTCTCCGGAGGGAGCTTGGAAGAGGGAATCAACGAGACCCTTCCCTCTGGTGATATCTTGCTGGTCATCAGACACATCATAGGCAAGACCCTTCCACCTGTCTTTTTCTGTCTGACTGTCCTCGTCAACCTCGGAAGCGACGATTTTGAAGTTTCCAGGGACAGCCTTGGGGACGGTGAATGTTGAGTTCACCTTCTTCAAGCTGCTACCGAAGAAGGCAGAGCTTGGAGCAGTAGCTCCAGCGCCAGAGCCATTCAAGTTGAGCTGCATCAATTATCAAAAAAGACAAATTCTTTTACCAATTATTACTAATGCGCATCCAGCACAACCACAAAAAAAAAAAAAAAAAAAAAATCATCCCAATTCTAAGGGATTCCAAATATGACTTGTTTAACACTTCATTCACCTATATAGATGAACTAATTACCTTAAATCTCAAAATAAGTATGTTATATACTCCTCAATTTGAAACAACTTCTAAGCAATAGTGAAAAGAAAGAAAGAGAGTACCAGTACTCGGTTGACAGCTCCAATAGTGGAGATGGCGGATGCCATTACTGTTACTGATCCCGCCGCAGCGAAAGAAGATAGAACGATAGGAGAGTGGAAGTGTGAAGAAAGCTTGTTGTCCTCCTGGATGCTGGTTCGAGTGAATGTAGAGGGGAACTTATAGCTAAGTTGAGTGTACAGAAATTGAACTGAAATCCCATGGATGGGCTTTGGAAATTCCTAACGGCCACACAATCAAGATTACCCGCTTGCCACATGGCAGCCACTCATTGAATTCTCGTAACGAATTTTGAGGTTACCATTTTAGCTTTAATCTTCACCACTTAAAAGAAAAAACAGGCTATTTTTTCATTTTTCTTACCACATAACAATGTAGAATGTAGAATTATGAGCAGAGTTAGCTTTAAGTAAAGAAAAACTGAAAAGTATGGTTTGTCATTTTCTTGTACTAATTTTACTGGTTAAGTGCCATTTTTGTCCTAAGATGGGAGGTGCTGTGTGCTATCCACATACAGATAGACCACCAAGCTTTACTGACCTCTACTTCTTCTTTTATATCAGTTTTGGTCCAGAAATGGAAAAAAAAGGATTTACGGGAATTTATGTGGACAAAATTATGTTTCTAATGACAGTATTATATATCTAAGGATAATGCCACTTCTTGCAAAATGAATAAATTCCTAAAAGACGTCTAAATCTTTGGTCAAAATGAGCAACTAGAGGCTGTCTCAACCGGAGGATTTGATAAAAATCTTGAGGATTCTCTCTCTCTCTCTCTATATATATATATATAAATGGCCTTAAAAAAAGGGAAAAAATAAAAAATTGTCTTCACAAACAAACATTCATGATTCATTCACTATTATCAATTATTATTTGTTGAACATCCTTAATTTGAACGAATAAAATAATTTCGCAAACCCTAAAGTGGAGAACATCTTCTGATCATGATGCTCGTTCCAAAACTAAAACATTGGTGTGATCCTTGGGCTCTTGCTACATGGCCCAAAACAGATAAACTTTCAAACCCAAAAGGTTACTGAAAAGCTCTTACATTCTGAGACATGTGTTCGAGCCCAGGTCTATCTAAATTGAATGATGACAACCATGTCCGAGCGCAATTTTTAGTGGGCCGTAAACTGGGATCATCCAACTCCACAGTGACGATGCATGCTTTACTTCTTATTCCTCTTTGGGTGTATTTTTTTATTTTTATTTTTATTTTTTTGTACACAAGATGTAATGAGTAAGTCTCAACTATGAGACAGTGCAATTTCGATCCCACAACTTCACTTAAGTTAGGAGAGCACTTTACCAATTCACCTATGCCTTTGCGGTTTCTTTGGGTGTATTTCTACCATTATAAAAAGTTTGTTTGCTGAGAATAAGGTGGTAACCCAGTAATGTGACTCTTCATGCTTAGATGCCTCCACTTGACAAGTCAAGTGGAGAACCTGGGTTTGATTCTTATTAGGGACGGTCTTGTGCCTAATTTTAATCATGTGCTGTAGTCTTGAGGGTATACTTCCATAAATCCCCAGATTAGTCAATAAGGATATAGGATTACCCAAAAAAAAAAAAGTTTATTGCCATTTTTTTTTTCAATTGTGTTACATTTTCATCTGGAAGAAAGTGGAAAATATATATATATATATATATATATATATATTAATAGTTATTTGGATAAAATTTTTAAAAATAATAAGTACATAATATTTTTATTATTAAAATATATTTAAGAAGAAAAAGAAAATTCAATTCAATTGCTAATAATTTTTTTTTAATAATTGTAGATGGTCATATATTCGATACACATTAGAACAAAATGCTATCTTAGGGTTTATGATTTCTTCTTTTATGTTCAAGAAAAATCACGCTGATGATCTAAAATTAGTTAAAATTTCAAAGCACTTTCACAAAAAAAATTAATTATTTTAGTTCTTTTTTTCTTTATTTTTCACTAAATAAGTATTGTTTAAAATATTAAATTATCCTTTCAATGGTATGAAAAGGAAAACAAATATATATATATAAAGTAAAAGTTTTTGGAACTAATAAAAGTATAAGAAGTATCTTTACCAATATATATGACAAAAATTCTCAGGACAAACAGGGGAAGCCTAGAAAAGCGACAATTTGTAACTATTGACATAGGCATATCTGGTTCGAGTACGGCTATAGATTAATAATTTCAGCAAGATACAAAGCTACAGCGAGCAAGCCAGCCTACCATGGCTTATGGTAGAAATGCATGCATGATTGGTTCATGATAGAGATAGACACTTTCATCGTTAAACTCGAAAGTGCAATTTCCACCATCTCATGTCATATTTATATATATAAATAGGTCCCTTCATGCATGTATTTTGGTCGAAATCCAGAAAAGCTTTTCCCTGCATATTTGACAAGACCCCAAAGCCACAAAAATATTTGTACTCAAATTGCATTTTGTCTCGATCGTTTCTGCATGCATGTCGGCCTTTGTTCTTTTTCTTGTGCTTTGAAGCATTAATAACCTGCACAAAAAGGAAAAAAAAGAAAAGGGACTTGAAGCCAACGTATGTATTTGTTTTCTCCAATTACTGCCTTTTAATTTTTTCGTCTCGAGAGAATTGGATAAACCTGTTTGTGTGGCGTTTTTCCGTTCTTGTGTTTAATTTAATTTGCTGGGAAATGAGAAAAGAAGAAGTGTCAATTCATCAAATCACCACCGGCCCATGATAATTAATCAAAGTGGCCAACTACCAAACATTCACTAAGCAGCAGCAATACAAGAATTTTTAAATATGTAAGATGTGACTAATCTTGCTCACTCTAATCATTTCAATTGGTATTACTTTGCAGTCCCCTTCTAAATAAGAATATCTTGGTTCCTAGTTGCAGAAAAACCAGCTTTATTTAATCAAGTATCATGTGCCCAACTCTCTCTCTCTCTCTCTCTCTATATATATATATATATATCAAACTGTGGTAAAAAGAAAGAAAAAAAAAAAAAAAGAATATATATATAGATCAAATGGAGATAATGCTTCCATTTATAATATATATGAATATCCATCAGTTGGCCTTCCAATTACTTAAAAACTCTGAAATGTATAATCTTTCTTAATTTGCTTTGTGGTAAGCATATGTTATGTTGAGAGTATGGTCATTATAATTAGCAAATAAAAGGGATTATTGTACTTTGCCTGAAATACCACAATAATTTAGGAGTGATAAATCACTAATTATTTCTCAACTTTTAGACCCAAAACACATGTAAATGATGATGATTCAATATTCCATATTAGCCATACCCCCGCCCGCCCCC
>JAXGGT010000072.1:0-15699 GCA_035583425.1 Marsdenia floribunda | reverse complement strand
CGGTGGTGGTGGTGAAGGTTAGGAATCCAAACCCTGCGCTGGAGCTCTGGAGCTAACCAGATACATAGAGATGGTGACTTTTTATAAATTGTGATTCCGCTGGCTGAAATTTATGGGACTTGATTTATTAACCAGTATTAGTATAGGAAATGAAAGAAGGCCACGTGGATGGATGGATGGATGGATACGTTTGTGCAGCAACTTTGATCCTGCAGGGTACGTGTGCGTGAATCGTGATCGATCGATCACCTACTCCTTCCTTTAACTACTGCTTCTGCGCCCCTAAACCAATGGATTCCGCCGCCCGCCCCTGGTTTATACTGCATACTAACCCACTCTTACAATTTCCTAAGTTGGGTCGAGCACGCGTCTACCCTTCTCTCCTGGTCTCCTTCTGTTTAGTTAGCAAGTGTCCGTCTCTGCTCGCTTCGTCTTCTATATATTTCTTTAATTTTATTATTCTCCTTCCATCCATTTCTTTAACATTATGAATATATATATATATATATATATATATTACTCCCTCCCTTTCCATGCATCTGTTTTCCTTTAATGTTTGAATTAATTAGTGTGTAAATTGCGAAGGAAAATTGTGATTTTCTTTTATTATCATATGTATATATATATACATGCCACCATTGAAGTAGGAGTAGTACGCTTTTCTCTGTTCCAATACAACATGATGTATATTTATATTTATATATATGCTTTCAGAACTGAGTCATGCATACATGGTTTCATCTTCGTGTAATTAATTGCCGCCCACTTGCTCCTTTTCTCAGTCGTCATCTTTATGCCTACCCTAAACAGACAGATACATGCGCATATATATATATATATATATATATATATATATATTATGATGGTGTGGACGTGCTGTAACTTCAATGAAAATCGAATGAGAACCCGATACTGTCAAACGGGAAAAAAAAAAAAAAAAAAAAAAGGCATATTTTATTTGTCTTCTTATTTTTTTTGTACATATTAAGTCGGATTAAAAACTTTTTTCCTTTATAAATAAGGTTGTTATTAATTAAAAATGATATGGCAAATCTTTGACTCTAATATTATCCCAACCCAAGGAATCAGATCCTCGAATTTTTGTTAACATCAATCATTCTAAAAGATTTTGTCCCTAAGATTTCGATTTGTTAATTACCTAATGTTGAATTTTGATGGAGAAAAAAATCAAAAAGGATTATGTCATTATTGTGATTTGTGACAGCCACAAAAATGTGTACAAAAAGACATGTGTACTTAACATTGAATTATTCTCGAGCCCAGACTTGGGGCAAATGGAAAACTATTGGGCCAGGATTCTAGAAGTAGTGAGCCCATGATCTCTTCATGAATGACAGCCCAATAGACTGAAGATATGAATTCCAGCACATGATGCAAGGCCCACAGTTAGCCTTGACTTGGTGTTTCTTTTACACTTCATTTGACAAGAGGTTCAGTTCAACTCACGTAATCATAAAAGTTATTTTTTATTTTTTATTTTTTACTTGAATTAGTTCATAAAGATATTGAGTTAATAGTAATAATAATAATAATAAGAAACATGATGCTCCTTTTAAAATACTTTAGCTGTGTGTTGACCTCTTTTCTTGCAAAAGAAAAACTAAAGGGGTGGAAAATCCCTACAACCCCTTAAATCTGCAAAAGATAAAGAAGTCAAAATAAAATAGCCAAAATCAAAGGGTTCAAGTCAGAGAAAATGACAGAGAGAATGAAAGAGAATACTATACTGGATAAATGTATTATCCTTGTAAAAATACCAAAATACCCTTAAGGGTATACTTCAATTTATTCTTTGGGCCTTCATTACGGAAAGGGTATTGGTTATTAATTATTTATTAGCCTCTCTATCAACATTTTTGCAGACAAAGGAGTAAAGAAGTGGATGAATTCCTGAAGGTAGGGATGGGGGGCGGGGGGTTTACTTTTTATATGTTTGGCAATGGTTCTTTTCAGAAGATGACTATTATAAGAAAGTTGGCGTTTAGTGTTCATCCCTATCGGCAGAATCAGTCTTTGAGAATATAATACAATGGCATACCGAGGGAGGCTCCATGATAACATTCTTAGAAATGAAATAATTGGGGGGGGGGCCCCCCCAACTTGTTTTGAGAAAGCAATGAGTTATTTAATTTAAAGTCTTTAATTTAACCCAATTAATAAATAATTTATAAATATACTTTAATTTAACTTTTCACTATAAACATTATATAATTAGTTTTACTTTATAAATGCCATTTTTTTTAATTACTAAAAAAAAAAAAAAAAAATCTAACGTTATAAAACATAGAAATATTATTATAATTAAAAAATTCTCACTTCCTTAGCAATGAAGAATGGTTAGTTTCATTGTGTATAAATATATTGAAATCATTCATCCAAAAAAAAATAAAATATATATATATATATATATATATATTGAATGAAATGGGATATTAATTGGTGGATGTTTCTTTGCTTTCCTTTTTTTCAAAGTGGTCAAGATCATTTCTGGCCTTTTAGCTTTATCCAGATGTCGTGTAGATCGATTTTTCCAATGCCATGTGATTTTTTTTTTTGTTTATTATTAATTATTCTTTTATATAATAATATAACTATATTATTAATATATTAGTAATTTATTTTTTAAATATTATCTTTAATTAAGAATTGGATTTAATTTTAATATTATTTTTGAAAAATGTATAAAATTATTTATAACATAGATAAACAAATAAATAAATAAATAAATAAGAGGGAGTAGAAGATTAGAAAAACAAAAAAAAAAAAAAATCTTCAAAATAATTATTTACACACACAGACAGCGAAGTCAAAGCTGGGATGGTCTGATTCTTACTCCCCACATCCCTTGTCGGGACCTCATCCGCTTTTCTTCTGGGTTCTTCTCTGGATCCATTCTCTAAATCTGAATTGCCTCTTTTTCCTTTTCCCGCTTCTGTTACCATTATACATATGTATATATATATATTTTTTGGTGAATATCATTATACATATATATATAGAATTAATTACTAAACATTTTGCATACTAGTAGTTCTGCTGCATATATGGTAGTCTTTTATTTTATTTTTCTTTTGCTGTTGACACCATCTACTGCTACACTACACACTGCTATGTGGGAAACCCTGCTGCCTAAGAAAAGCCGCCTTTGCCTCACCATCTTTTTTCTCTTTTCACAGGAAATATGCATAATTCTCTTTTCTGGGTTCATTCTGGGATCGTGTGATACTGCGGTGAATCATCAGAATTAGCATCTTTTGAAATCCCTAATGAAATCAGGTAACAGGTGCTTCTTTTCTTGGTTTTAATTGCGGTTTGATAAATTAATTTAGACCCCCGCTTGTTCTTGTTCAGTTTTCAAGATTTGGCCGGCCGGTTGTGATTTTGGTTTTTGAAATTCTCGTTTTTTTTTTTAAAATTGATAATAATTATTGTTTTTGGTTGATGTTTTACTTTATATTGTTCAAATTCGATCATTTTCCACTATTCATCAGGGTATAATGCGAAGAGGGGCGACACCCCTATCAATCAAATCCAAATAATTAAAATTACAAATTTGAACCGGAACTTTCTCTTGCAAATTTTCCGTAGGTGGTTTCTGTTGCCTGTAACTCTCGACTGACATTTATTGACGAGCCTTCTGTTTCAGCTGTTTTACACAATTTGTGGGTGCAAAAATTAAGGCATAGTTTGCTTAGTTTTGTAAAATTCTGTTCTCTCTCTCTCTCACTCTCTTCCTTTTGGGTGTGGTGGGTGAGAGAGTTCTATGCAACTAATTTGCAGCTTGTCTCATGTGTTACATTCTCTCAAAAGTTTCCATTGGTTTGTACATATCTTTTAGGCATATCTTTTGAAACGTATTTTCTCTTATTGGACGATACATCTACAATTATCTCATTTCTGCAACAATAAATTCAAACATATGTAAGTTTCATCTGCACACATTTTTTGTCCTTTGTATGCGTGTTTGTTTAACTGTTCATTATTTCTAGTGTGTCAGCATATGTACTACATTTATTAAGATTTTGATATCCTTGAGGTATGGTTATGAAGAATTGAATGCGTTTATCATCACAAGAGAGTTTGAGCTATGTATACTTGTTATGCCCTTTAATTCTCAGGTTGATATGATAATTTATTATTCAACTTAGGAAGTACAGGATGCTGCAGTTCTGGACTCTTATTCCTCTTTAAGCTGTCCATTTTCTTTATTTGGATCTTTTCTCTGTATACTTCAAGATTTATTAGGTTCTTGACTTTCAATTGTATGTTGACTGACTATCAAGAACTGGGTATTTTTTTTTTACCATATTTGTATGTTTTAGTTTGGCCAAAAAGCAATGCCCAAGACAGAAAAAGGCTGTCAGAGAGTTTTCTTTCTCTAGGATATAACATTCAAGAAACTAGAAAGTATTGTCTTCCATCTTCTTCAGATGCTTGCTGGCTTGTATAATCATTTTTATCCGATTGACTTTGGCTGTTGTTGCTTTTCCGGCATTGCCAATTATAAAGTCTTCATTTATCGATTGGCAACAACGAAAAAGTACTAATATTGAGAATTAGGAGGTTTTGAATCTTTCTGAACAAGAATTCTTTGAAGCGAACATCCTTGGTTAAGGCGCTTGACAAATTGTAAGTTATTCTAGAACTTTTTATTTTTTCTTTTTCAAATCTTTTAGCATGGGAGGAAAGACAAGATGTGGGGAAGGAATAGATGGGAGTTACCTGGTGTTGAATTAGTGACCTCTGTTTCCGGTGACAGCTCTTCTACTAGTTCTTGATTGCTAGTCAGCTGGTGTTAATATGATTTTTAACAAAGGATGAGCAAAAATTTGGAGAAAGACTCAAGGTGTTAAGTTTTAATGCTACTTCTTTTACTTTTCTCAATTGCTGAACTTACAATGGATGCTCCAGTGTTTTCATTATAATTTATTTTTAGTTTACATTTTTATCATAATACAACTTTAAGTCCTTGTCTTCTCTTCTGCATATATCACTAATTTCTTCTCTTGGTTGACCCAGAGATTGAAGTAGCCACTGACTCTTCATTCATTATCTTCATGAGATTAAAGTTTTCGGTTTCCTCCTGCTTCACCCTTGTTACCTTTTTCTCCTTTTTCCCAACCTCTCCTCATTCGATTTCCTGCTTGTTATATGATTCTGTTGATTTTGAAATCATTAACTAAGCCATTGAAAGTTCTCATTTGTTTCTGTGTGCAGGACAAGAATTCTGATATGATATCTTCATTCTTCTGAGAACAATACGTACCTTGAGCTAAAAATGAGTGCTCGCAGTTTATTGGAGCTTACACTAAAGGACATTCTCCGTGTAGTAAATCCTTTAAAGGAAGATTGGACAATTAGGTTCCAAATCATCAAGGACCTGCAAGCTGTTATTCAGTCAATAGAAAGTCTTAGAGGTGATTGATGCAGTTGATAACTATTGTCCTTCAGCTCTGCAAATACTTGTTCTCTGGTTCTGATTTTCTCCACCTTCTTTTACTCCCCATCAAAATATGATTTGTAGAGAAGTTGTTCAATTATCATGTTAATTGTTCCTCTATCTTGTTCTCTGATTGTTCTCACAACACTTTCTCTTAGCTATAGAGCTTATGATCAATAGAGTAAGGAATTCATTGTGAAAACACGTTCAATTCTACTAGAGAAGGATAGGTCCATTTTTATACAACTGATGTTGACATCAAAAGAAGGTTTTACATTATCACCAATCTGTTGCTACGTCTTGTGCCATAAGGACCGCATATGCCAGTGAATAGAATTTTGGAATATTGCAAGTTAAATAGGCTATAATTAGACAAAAAGATGAAAGCTAGTGGTTCAATCTATGTTTAAGCTTGCAATGGCCTGGGGCTTATTCAACTTGCATCTTTTATTACCATGATCATATTGCTTGTATCCTTACCTCCATTTTCCAATTTGCTGTTTACCTTTTCTATTTGCTTCTGAATCCATTAGACCGCACTAGATTTTATTAGTTGATGGTCATCTCCAATTAATTTCAGTTTTTGCATGATTTTTCTTACAATCTCTTGCTCACGCATGGGCCATCTGCTACGACCCTATGTCCTGTTTTATCTGCTTTAATTTCCATGATGCCCTTTTGAATGGATATTACGAGATTGTTGAATTTTGGTATCAGAAACCAATTTTGGTTTTACAGGACTTGTAAATAAATTAATTCTGTTTGGTTTTACTAGTCCATTATGCTATTGGTGCTTCAGGTGCAACAGTGGAGCCATTTGGGTCATTTGTGTCTAATCTCTTTTCTAGATGGGGAGACTTGGACATTACAATAGAATTGTCCAATGGATCATACATTGCATCTGCAGGAAAGAAGCACAAGCAAACATTATTAGGAGATGTGCAGAGAGCTTTGAGAAAGAATGGTAACTTTTAAGCTTGGTTCCCCTAATTTATCATATATTTTTTGGATTTACTTTGGATCAGTTTCATGAATTTGGAGATGTTTGGATTAGCAATACATATCCTTGCCAGGAAGCAATCAACATATTCTGTCTTTGATACAAAACTTTGGTATTTTACCATCTCTTTTGTTTGACTTTATTTTACATTATTCTTTTGATTTCTCACATGTCAGTGACATCCATAATTTAAGGATTGAGTCATTTATTATTGGAAAATGTGCAATAACTTAATGCATATTGCTTCTTTCACTTTACTCCGAAGCTGTTATAGTGTTATTCTTGGGCTAATTCAAGAAAATTTACCGTAGCTTTTCACCTAGGAGATGCTTCACACTTTTGTGTTAAAAAGTTATCAAGATATCATTGAGGTTTCTGGCTCCAATGTAAAAATGAGAGAGTATGCCTTTGAAAATTTCAATGAGCTGCGCACTTAGAATTTTATTTTTTCTCAGTTATCATCTGTGTTCTACAGTTTTGCAGTAACTTTTGACAGTAAGACCTGAAATATCTAGTACTATTTGGATAAAGTATTTTATGTCTTTCTTAATATTTTCTTATATGTTATTCTTCCTAATTATTTTTTCATTTACTTTTGGGGTTTGTCACCCCTTCTTTTGTTTTCTTATCATACTTTAAAATTCAAATCTCAACCCATTCTGCTGGATTATTGAATTGCTTATTCTTGAAAGTATACAATAAATTTTGCATTCATTATGATCTTTAACTTGGCGAAAGTATGGGATCATACTCCAGAGTGGTCTCTGTCTGATGATTCTTACACAATGGCCAATTAAGGCCATTATTTTACTTAATCATTTAATATGTTGTACAATGGAATCCAAACTTAATAGTGTGTTGCTATTGGTCGTTTTGAGTCCTTTGCTTTTTCTTTGCAGGTGGATGGCATAAAATACATTTTATTGCTCATGCAAGAATCCCCATTCTGAAGTTTGAGACCATTAACAACATCTCATGCGATATTTCAATTAATAATTTGAGTGGCCAGATGAAGTCCAAGCTATTGTTCTGGATCAATGAGATTGATGGACGTTTCCGTGACGTGGTTTTACTGGCATGTTTCCAAAAATAACAATATATACTTCTTAGTGTTACAATAACTTGAAGGTGGTGTTGTCTGATTAAAGAAATCCTTGTGGGCAGGTCAAGGAATGGGCAAAGGCAAATAATGTTAATGACCCGAAGTCTGGAACTTTGAATTCATATTCTCTCAGCTTACTTGTACTTTTCCATTTCCAGGTAATTTAACCTGCTAGATCTCTTTCAAAACAAAATATCAATGCATGTATGCACAACTGGCCTCTTGAAGGAGCATATCTGGACAATCTTGACAGGTCATTTGATGGTGATATTCTTAGTTGATATTGGCTCAGAATACTATACCACAGTAAAAAATAGAAGAAATGGTTGGTTTATGGCCTTTCAGGGCCTTTTCCTTCCTTTTTGACTTTTTGGGTGGATGAGATTTGTATTATTGTTCTCTGGCCCTAGGTGCTGGGCATGTTAGATTCATCCCTGCACAATGTGCATCAGATGAACCTTGGTATCTGTCTTCTTCTTACTGATTGCTAATTTATGCTTTTCAAACATATCTTTTTTCTTGGGGGCTGAATAGTGTTATTTTGATTTATGGTGATGGTTTTGCCTCTAATGTTTTTGCAGACATGTGTGCCTGCAATTTTGCCGCCACTTAAAGAAATATATGCTGGAAACATGGCTGATGATCTCACAGGTAGACATCTAGCATCTAGTTTGTTGGCCTGTCTGAGTTGTTTGAATTGTCCCCCACCTGCCAACTTCTTTTTTGACTAAAGGATACCTTGAAGATTACTAAGTTAAAAGTTTTCGCTGCTCGTGTTTCTTGAAAGTTAAGATATGATCTCTATATCTTAGGTAATAGAGTTGTGCAAGTGTGTGAAACATACTTACTTTCTCCGAAGATTATCTACGTGGTAGATATTGGTAAAATCATTTCATCGTTAAGAAATAATGTATTGAACTTTTTGCAGGGGTACGGGCTCTAGCAGAGAGACGTGTTGAGGAAATATGTGCAGTCAACATCAACAGGTATAGATCAGATAGTTCCAGAATGATCAACAGGAGCTCTGTATCTCAGCTCTTCATCTCATTCTTTGAAAGGGTAATAACTGTTCAAACTTGTACATTTGAGATAAATGGCAGCTAAATTAGTTTCTGATGAAACTCGTCAGTATTTTCTATTGCATTAACATTGATGGGAAAAAGTTTGCGGTTTGATGCCTTTCCATCTTCTACAGTTTTCCAGCATTAGTTCCAAAGCACCAACACAAGGCATTAGCCCTTATACTGGACAGTGGGAAGACATTGATGCCAACATGAGATGGCTACCCAAAACATATGCACTATTTGTAATCTCTGTTTCGCTCTCTTATTTCTTTTGATTGTGTGTTTGTGGTGGCACGCTATTCATAGAAACATGGACTATGCACGTTATTCTCTTTTCACGGGGAATGCTTCTTTTACGTCTGATGTACCTTTTGTTTGTGTGATTAGATCGAGGATCCCTTTGAGCAACCAATAAATACTGCAAGGACAGTTAGCGATAAGCAGCTAGTGAAGATTACAGATTCATTACAGACAGCATACAATGTGCTTACCACAAGGAGTGAAGATCAAAGCCTTGTTATTAGTACTCTTGTCAGGCCACAGATATCCAGATTTATATCAAGAGTACCTGGAAAAATCCAAAGTAGCTACAGAAACGTTGTACACCCACACCCTCAGATTCAGAGAATCATTCAACCACCTTTCCGAGTACAACCACAATCTCCACCCTATAAGAAAGTTGAAAAGCGTCCAAATGGAGCGGTGCCCAAGCAAGATATGCGTCCAAATGGTGCAATACCTGGGCAGGACAAGCGTGCAAATGGGGCATTGCCTGGGCACGACAGACGTTTGAATGGGATAATAACTGAGCAGGACAAGCGCCCAAATGGATCTACATATAGACCTGCGCAAGCACAGCATAGCCCTCTGCAGCAAGTCTGGAAGCGAAGGTCCGAGGCATAAAATTTGCTTTGAGACATTAATCCTCGTAAGAAAGAAACAAAGAAAAAGCAGAGCTTTTGTTTACCATAAACTAACATGTCCAAACTCCAAACTGGACAATATTTTGCCGAATCTTCATGAGAGAATACAACACTGTTTTTCAATCTCAAATATCTGTTATGCTCTGGTTTTTCATAACCACAAACTGGAGAGGACGCCGGATGAGATACCTATTTTTAAAGACGACATCAAGAACTTGATAAATCATCTTTTTTCTCTAAGTGCCCTTTGTTGTTGACCCATATTTCTTTATATGAATAAACCCAGAAAACAAGTTCAGAAAATTTCAATAGCAACAGATGATAGAATGGGGCATTTTGGATGTTTGAATAAATGATAATGATATCCTGTTGATGAATCAATCCTCTGTCGCTCAAAGGTGTATATACGTGCAGTTTCAAACTATGTAACTTGGGATATACGTTGATTTTACAGGTTATGCTCAAATCCTATTGCGGTAAAAACGGAAATCTTGACTGCAAAAACAACCTGAACCATTATTACGAAAGAATGCTGTCAAAAAACTACAACTCCAAAGAATACACGATATATACTTATTCTAAGAGACAGTACAACTATATTTCCTATCTGAGTTAGCACCATATTTCCAATTGTACCGGGAACCGTATTTGTATTTGTACTATGCGCTCTAAAATTGCTGCCACATTGTAGAGAAGATATCACCGACAGACGGATGCAATTAAGGCAGGCTGGCTTCTTGAATAGTTGCTGGAAATGCATCCTTTTAAGTCCATATGTCCGAGACCACTTGACTATACAGTCAAAGTATGTTATCTATATTCACCTTCCCCTCGCAAACAAGCACACGCAAGTAAGATTAGACACTTACTCTTCGATAATCAGCTAAAGCGGCTTATCACAATGCAAGATCTTATAGCTTGCATGAGGGCCTTCAGATGTGTCTCGTATTAGCACACGCCAACCCAAGGCTTTCCCTATTATTTCAAGTTCACCAATAACCGCAAGAGAATCACGAATGTAAACAAGTCCACCTGGCCTTAGAATCCGGTCCATTTCAAGCATGATGGTAGAAATATTGCATCTAAAACCAACAAATTTAACAATAAATATAAATCAACAAGATTGCAAGTATTCAGAAGTGAACAAAAGAACGTCCAGATAGACCTCTAGTGAACTCAGTGAAACATGTAATACCCAGTTACCTCCTCCCTATTACAATACTAGACCATTACACCCACTTAACGCACTGGCACCTGTGCATGTGCAGTGATATATTTTAAAGAATCAATAACAATACTTACGTTTCCAATTGCATATACACTTCCTAATGGCTGCTATGGATCAACAGAAAAGACTTTCATATTTAAGAAGAAATATATGGTTAATTTATACAATTGAACAAGTAAAACAACATATACCAATTTTAAATATTTATATTCATGTGTATCTGTGTATATACTTGATAAATTGGAACTGAATTATATGCTGCTTATTGAAGGCCATTCATATCCGCAAATTGCATAATCAACACTTACCTTCTCTGACCATAAACTATAGATTTCTTTAGGAATAGTCATTCTTCTTCACGCAGTTATATGTCCACATTATCAGCATATTGATCCTATCCTAACAGAATTAAAATATGGAGATACTGTCTAAAAGGAAGATATTGGTGGATCGTACCTTTTCCTTTCACGGGAGAAGAGGCCAGCAGCATGCAGTAAATCATAGGTTCTAGGGTAAGTATCAAAAGGTTCACACCTATCAAGAGATGTGAAATATAATTAGAAACTTTCATGTAGTCAAACTCCTGCTTTTCAACACTCATCCAAAAAAAAAAAAAAAAAAAAAAAAAATCCTGCTTTTAAACATGCAAGTAGCTAAGACCTGCTCAGAAGAGGGTCAAATTGGAACCATGTAATCATCTGCATGGCTACTCATGAAGTTCAAGACCTGCTTTTCTATTGATAGCATTTATAGACTCCAGAGGTATCTAAACCTCGCATCCAAATAATCCCCAGTTTCCGACTTTTCCTTTCCCCCGTGGAAAGACTCAATTTTACAACTTAAAAGTCTTTTTTTTTTTTTTTTAATTTAGTTTAGTTGTCCAAAAATCAATTTCCTCTCATCAATCTAAACACAACCAGAATATGCATCTCAAACTCCACCGCTAGCCTTTCTTTAAGAAATGAAAGGATGTATAAGTGAAATTGTCATCACAAATAGTTCATAAATAATTTAAATTAAATGCAAGGTGGTAAACTGAAAATGGTAACTAAAATCTTCATATCATCTTAATCATAGACATTCAATTGGGAAACGGGACATTATTTTGAGGTACTTAAGGGTCTATTTGGACAGGGATTTTTTTCAAGTAAAATATATTAAAATTTTGGAGGAAAACTAACTTAGATGTATTTTTTAAATTTGAACATTTGAATCTAAAATTTCTAGAGTTAAATATCAAAATTTTAATTAACAAACTTGAAATTCTAGTTTTTTAGATAAGTTTAAAAAAAAAAAAAAAAAGTGGTCAAAGTAAATCAAATTTTCATCATTTCAACAAAAGCCATGCAGGATGCTTTTTCAAATTGCATGAATGAATAAATAATAGGAGCCAGAAGATACAGAAGATAATACATTGTCAATATAGATTATACACCAGTTAATCCAACATTAACATAGAAGGTTGATGCTAATTCATACCAATCGTGCCTGACTCCAATAAGTCCACGGTCATATATAACAGGTAATGTATTGGATTCACTAACAGGAACGACATTCATCACCCAGCAGTCCAGTTGATTCTCAATTAATGCAGCTGCAAATCTGTCAGAAAGTAAATAACCAAAAAAATAAAAAACTGATAAACACCAAAATGAATCAAAAAAATAAACAAATTGTTAGCAAGAAAAGATACCCTCCAAAACCAGCTCTCATGTCCAACACATTTCTAAAATTGTATTGCTTCCAATGCAAAGCGCGAATATAACCTTCTATTATTTCTTTCCAATACTTCGACTCAGCTTTGAATAGCTCTCTTCTAGAAATGTAAGCATCAATCTGTACACTCTGGAGCCTATCAGGAGGATTTTGAAGGCGTGCAGGCCATGTGGTAACATTTGAACCATATCCCTGTTCAGGAAGTCGTGTAATACAAGCTTTCAAATTAACATACCTGCAATTATAATAATTCAATAACATGTCATTAAAACAATGATGAAACATATCCCTATTTGAACCAAAAAGCAAGCCATTTCTATCCGATTAATTATGACATTAACTGATTAAAATACTCAGAAACCAAGAAATTGAAGGTTTTTCTCCACTCCGCTTTTATGTGTTTTAATGAATTTGATCATTTTGACCAGGGGAAAATAAAAGGTTTTCTCCACAACGATTCTGGTCTGCCTTCTACCAATCGAATTAAGCAACTAAAATAGAAAGGAAACATGCTATAAATGAAATTGCAAATTGGTAAAAAAGTAGGTGATCAATTTAACTACAAATACCGCTTAATCATAGCAACAACAGGACAAGCACATGAAAAGGTTCACTATTTTCTTTGTTCAATGGAACACAATTTTCTTCTAATTAACAATGGCTAATAATCTAAAGGCAACCAAGATGACTTCTCAATTGGAATTGATAATGATAAGCTGAATTCTAGATAATTCAAGCATAAGATTCTAGCACTACTGGCAAGTGCTCTTTGCTAGATAACACGTCTAAAGAAATTAGCTCCCAACTGAATCCAGGGGCATGATACATGATGAGTCCATAGACAACACATAAGCATACCAAACATCACAAGCATCTTTAAGAAACCAGATAGATCACTACAACATACCAAACATCGTCTGGGTCATCATCTGGGTCACATAATGGTGGTTGAATTCCTTCCTCGCGGCTTAGATAGCAAGTATTATTCAAGGGCTTCTGCCATATAGCAACGTACCCTTCCTTCTTAACAAGAGTCCAGCAAAGACGGCTGGTAAGGTTCACCATTTCTGACATGAAGTAATGAGAATAGTATGAACACTTCATGATTTCACTGTTCTAAGGTGATAATTATAGCACAGCTTTAAAATAGCAAGAAAGGAGAAAGACGTGGCAGATCTTGACACCAAAGTTTGGGGATGCCAACTACACATTTTTATTTTAACAACCAAAAAAAAAAAAAAAAAAATGTATGTGTGTATATATATATGTATAATTGATGCAATAATGAAAAAACTACAAATACTTCTGCTTCTGCTGCAGCCACTGAACAGAACTCATGTTACCTTCCCATTGTTCTTCTAGGACTGGCTCATGCTTATAAACAGGTTGTGCAGCCCAAACAAAATATCCTCCAGCTCGGAGCATCCTGTTGACCTCAAGCAGCAAGATGCCATCTTCATAGCCAGAAAGAATAAACAGGACAGATTAAAATAAATAAATCAAAATTTAACAGCTGAATCAAAGGGACTTTTGACTAAAATAATATATTTCAAATTTAAAAATGGTGATAAAAAAAGCAGTAAAAAGAGTAAATCAAAGATGAAAGTACAGATACCATCACGAGTCCAGTTGATTCTGCACCTAGAACAGTGAATCAGTTCAAAAGCTTGACTTGGATATAATAATCTCCTTGTTGCAAAAGCAGTGACCATTGCAGGTACGCCACGTTCAAGGGCAAACTGAATTTGGTTCTCATGGACATCCTTTGGTGCTACTGATAAGGTGAGCACATTCCTGGAAAACAGATAAGCACCAAAACTGG
Source organism: Marsdenia floribunda (assembly GCA_035583425.1). Lineage (NCBI taxonomy): Eukaryota > Viridiplantae > Streptophyta > Magnoliopsida > Gentianales > Apocynaceae > Marsdenia > Marsdenia floribunda. The sequence continues at coordinate 1,383 of JAXGGT010000072.1, read as the reverse complement.
CCACTCCACAACCAATGTCTAAAACGACTCGAGTTCTTTTACCAAATGCAATCTCTGGGACCATCTGCATATAAAAGCATATAGAACATTTTCGGACCATCTCCAGCAATTCAAGTCAGAATATATCTGCAAGTGTGCAAGTAATCAACCTTTTCAATCTGATCCAGGTAATGATCAGCCCCGTGTATGAACTGTGTACCACCTCCCGGGAACTTGAATTTGTCCTTATATATGGTAATCCAGTTTTGGCCTCCCTTATCCTCCGCCAATCGAGCATGAGGAACATTGCTGAACCAAACCTGCACAAGAAAATTCAGCAATTGCATTTAATCTAAAGTATTTATGGATTTCTACTGTAAGTGACAGAAATGAATTTAAGCGTCAACTAAAAATCAACCCACCCACCCACCCCTCTCTCTCTCTCTCCCCTCCAAGTTAAAAATGTCAGTACCTCGTCGCGGCTTCGCGGCCAAGGAATCCGTTTTCTGTATCCTTTAGGTGCAGGAACCAAGCAATTCAATCCATGGCCTTCTTCGGGACAATGTCGCTCAAACTTTTCTCCTCTTTCAGTGGAATTGAGCTTACGAATAGCCTCCACATTATCCATACAAGGAATGTACTCTCTCATACTCTCGGGGCAGAATTTAAACTTGGTAACCCGAACCTTTCGGGGTGTATCTCCGTCAATCTGGGACATCTCCGTCTCATTACCAGCAGCCCAGTTGTCGATCACATCGGGATCAATATCCCCAACCTGAAAATCATCAGTCATGACCCCATTCTCATCCAAGACTCCCAGCCTCTGCAGCGCGGGCTGTAGCGGCGGAGCAGAAGAAGAAACAGCCCCATCGGAGGGCGGTGGAAATGAGGAAGTTATATTTTGTGGAGGCAGGAGAGGGACGTTGGAGACGGAGGAGAGGTTGAAGGTTGCATTGATATTAGGGGAAAGAGAAACGGAACGGGAATTAGGGTTCTGGTTAGAAGTAAAAAAGACAAGCTGACTATAACCGTCGGATTGAGACCATTGCATCCCAAGATAAAAGAAAAGAATTAGAATGAAAATATAGCCGGAGAATTTGACGAGGGTTGAGGATTTGAGATCCACATTACCCAATGGCATCATTCTCCGAGATACAGATCTAATCTGCTTGGCTTTCTTCTTCTCTCTCTCTCTTTTTCCTTGTTATTTATTGTGAATTGCGATCGCTTGCTGTAGTTATATATTTCTTGAGAAAGAAAGAATTGAAGTGGGGTTTCCTCTTTTTTTTTTTTTTTTTTTGATGACGTGGGAACCCGCAGCCGCTAACCTTCGGGTGCGCACTGGGTAAACCCCCGGACTGAACGCAATAGCCTACAAACCACGCCAGTCGGATAAACCACACT
>JAXGGT010000071.1:69290-91096 GCA_035583425.1 Marsdenia floribunda | reverse complement strand
TAACCTATAAATTATATAAATATAATATTAATAGATAATAATTTATATAATATATAATTATTAAAATTTGTTCACGAGAGTGTTCGTGAACACTATTCAAATTCGTTCAAAAATTAATTGAATTTAATAAAATATTCAAGCTCGATTCGTTTAATAAATAAACGAGCCTTAATCAAGTATAATGAGCTCGAACGAGCGTTATTAGCGAACAACGCAATTCGTTTAACAGCTTTATATATGGTCAGTCCGACTCTCTATTGCCAAGGACGGTAGTTAGGGAAAGAAAGAACACACTAATCGGGCCAGTTGGGCTAAGATCAACCGATGAAGAATAATAATAGAACTCTGGAAATCTGGCCCATGCACAATACGAAAACATTTGTTTCATAGGACAGCCTGTTCTGATACTTTGACTCCAGATGACTTTCCCCGGCCCACCTAAGAAAAGAAAACCCTTTTTCGTAATTTTACAAATAAATTTATTTAGATTTGTGGGTGGAATTTGCAGGCCAATCTGGAACCATTATAGGTTAAGAAGTTCCTTTCCATTGTGTTTAAAAAAAAAAAAAAAAAAAAAGATTAGCGGTTGACTCAAGGTGAAAGATAGCAATCATTGATTAGTAAACTAAAACATCAAGAAGATTTCTTGTAGCTCAGTTGATAACAGTTCGAGATGTCATGAGTTCGAGACATGACAAAGAAAAAATACCTCAAATTAAAAGAAAAAAAAAAAAAAAACGAATTTAATACTACCAAAGCCATCTACCTTAAATTTTGTGTTTCGTAGAGAAGCCCATTAACAAATTTTATTTTGTATTTTGGAGGCCCACTAAGTATAGCATATTCTTCCCATACTTAATTAACCATCCAAACACATGGGATTGGGACTGCTTTTTAACAAGCTTATAATTTTCATTTTGAATAATAATTTTTGTTTTAAATTTTAATCGGCCATATTAAACTTGAATTGACGTTAAAAGTAGATAGATAATATTATAATAAACCAATTAATAAATTTTAAGTGTGAAAACACGTTTTTATATTATAGTCAACGATATTAATTACCAATAACAGTATTACAAATATATTTTAATTTCATGTATTATCTATCTTCTTTCAACAATATTAAATACGAATTTCAGTATTATAATTAATGATATTGAATGTGATGTAAACATTTTTTTTTTTTTAAATTTTAAACTTACAAAAAGAGGAAGCCATTAAAAAATAAAAATAACATGCTAAACTTTTTCTTTAATAGGAATTTATTATTTTTATTATTATTATTTTTAAAAAAAAAAATGAAATAATTACGGGTCCTTGATTGGTACGTATATATATGCCTTTAAGATTGTCGGCAGAGGGAAGGGATTAGTCCACATCCGACCACGCACCGAAGCCATTCTTAAAACTGGCAGCGGAACCCAAACTGTTTTTTTTTCTTTTTTAGCAGCTTAAATTTTTAGAGTAAATGACAATTTAACTCAATTTACCATGGTATTGTTCAAATCCCTGCATATATTTTTTTTTCATTTTAATGATCTCGAATTAAAGTTATTATTAATTAAATTATAATAATATATTTATTTATTTATTTAAAAATATTTTTAATTTAATAATTAAAATAAAGTATAATTACTTATTAAGTTATTATACCCGCTTAAACCTTAATCATCTGTATCTATGATATTCCAATGTTAGAATTGGAAGTTCCCTTTTCATTTAAGTAAAGAAACGAAACTGAAACATGCCTCCTTTCGGTTGTCATCTCAACGTCATCATCGTGAATCGTGAATCATGGAACATGAAATGGAGGAAGGCATGAACAATGATGTTATATGCCCCAGAAGATGCCACATGAATTAATTGATTGAAAGCAATTATTATTATTATTATTATTATTAGATTTAGGGTTCAAGCTCTACTTAATTTCCTAAACTTGTCCTCAAACCCATTATATAGGGAGAGAGAGAGAGAGAGAGCGTACGGGTGGGGCTTGTGAGTGTGTGGAAAATCTCATCAATGGAATGATCGATTGTTCAGCCTTTTGTTTTCTGTTTTCTGAAACTTCCTTCCGAGGTGGTTGCGTACCGCGCGCGTAGTTTCGAGAGATCATCAGCTGTCCAAAAAGAAACATATATAGTTGGGAGACGAAGGAAAGGAAAGGAAAGCTGATCCATCTGTTGCTTTCTCGTAAAGGTTGGTTTTATTCCCCTTATTTTTTCTTTTTGATTTTCGTTTTGTCTCAACGCCATATTACAAATACAAGCTACACACCTTACCTGTACTCCATGTGACTCCTCCTCCCCAATCTTTGTCACTTTCTTTTTCTTTAATTTAAATTTTGTTATTTCTATATATATTCCTGATTTTGTTATGACTCGGCTGTTCCATATCCTCTCTCACCCACTCCTTTCTCCATCCTGAATAAAATTATTTAATTAACTTAACTCAATTGATAACCACATCACATACATATATACATAGAGTGTTGTAATTGGTTCATCTGCAGATCTGCTTTGTTAGAGGCTGAAAACATTTGGGCAGATCCAAATAGCAATATTATTATACTACTTTTCCCTCTTTTCGTTACGCGAAATTAAAGAAGAAAATGGCTGCCCCGCCCCCTGTTAATAATCAAAGGTCAACGCTTAATTTTAGGGGTTTAAAAAAAAAAAAAAAAAAAAAAATGAAAGAAAGAAAAATGGAGTTAAATTAGTTTTTATAATTTTATATATAGCACACAGATTCATGAATATGTATATATGGAAGAACTTAAATAGTTATTGAGGAAAGTCAAAGAAACTGACACCTTCAAAAATAGGGGGCAATTGATCTGGTCTGATGAGGGGATGACAGAGTCACCAGCCCATTTTGCCAAATAGAGTCGATAATTTTCCACCATTCCTTTTCAAAGTTAACCTCAACCTTACTGAACCCAATGATCTTATTTTCCTCTGAACGGAAAATGAAAAAGTGAAGAGAAGTGTACGGTTTAATTATATTCTTCTTTAAGTGGTTTTCCAAACTTTGTTTAACTACTTACTCTTTAATCATCATTTCTATTTATAGATTTAAATACAGATAATCAATTAAAATTATATATATTAACTTTAGAATTTAATGAGTATATAAAAAGAAAAGAAAGGTATCATTGGTAATAATTTATAGTAGTAATTCAATAATGGATATAACTTACCAAAACAAAAAAAAAAAGAAATTCAATAATGGATATATGCTGCTGATCCCACCTTAGGATTAGGGCCCCAGTCCTACATCCATATGCGTATATATTTATTTATATATTATAGGCAGAGAGAGAAACGTGAGAGAGGGATCCATCTGCATTAGTACTCAGGATAAGATGATTTAAAAGGCATTGATTTCTTACAGAGAGCCCACCCAATTCTTGCCACTTCCTTCCTCCCTTCGGTCATAGTCTTAGCGCAAAACAGAGTCTCTGACGACACCAACCAAGTCGTTGTTGGTGTTGTCATACCAGGATTTTTTGTTTCTTTCTTCCCTTTTTTTTTCCTTGTGAGTTCACGACTTGGGCTTTTGGTTCCTACCAGGTTTCTACCTCTTCTTTTTGGCGAGTTTTTTTTTTTTTTTTTTTTGTTTCTTTTCTTCGTATTGAATTTCGCCTGAAATTGTTGTCTTTTATATTCTTATTAGATCTGAATTAATTGTTGTTTTTTGAATGTAATTGTGCGTCGGTTGACATTTTTTTTTTCCCCTTCTTCTTGTTGATCTTTAGGTACTATTTAGCAATGTGGTTCAAATGACTCACGTTTATATAATCTGTGTTGGAATCATGGTTTGTTTGTGAATTTGGTGATGAAAAGTTTGGATTTTGGTGAATTATAGTAAGATAAAAGGAATGCGTAGATCTGATTGAATGAGTTATCTTCTCGTGTATTGCTTGGTTAGTTTGATTTATGGTTTATCTTTTCAGGTTTATTCTTCTGGTGCCTCTGGTTTATTTCATTTATGAAAGTTTTGTTATCTCATTCACTAATGTCGGTGAAGGGTTGGTTTATTTCTTGATTTTGTTTCCCTCTTTGTTGTGTAACTGTTAGAAATCAAAGTTAATGTCTTTGCTAAACTTAAAAATTTATACCATTTACCTTCACGGGAAAGGCTTCCTGGCCAATTGATACCTAGCAATTTTTTTTTTTTTTTTTTTTTTTCACTTGAGGTATTTCTAAGTTATATGGCTTGTTGACGCACACTAGGAAAAGATTTTGCTTGGAAGCTGGAAGGACTGCATTTATTTATCTTTTCCTCCAATTTAATCAAGAATTGTGGCATCAAGTCTGTTAAGGTTCTTCCTCTATTTTGATAAAACACACAAAAGAGATAATGATATTTGTATATGTTTCCAGCATACTTTCAGGAAGCATTTGACTCACTTTATAATTTTTTTTTTTTTTTTCCTCCTTTCAGTAGGCATATGCCCAGAGTAAAGCATTGTATAGTTATCGAATATTTAGCTGACTTGTATATTAATTTAATAGCCCCTCATCTTGATCTGATGCAGTCTGTGAACCCGTTAAAGTTTAGCTGCCAATTATCCTATTAAAGCTCCAGCCTGTGCTATAGCTGGAATTTTGTTTCCTTTCCAGCTAAGTCATTTGGCCGGATTCTACCTCCTGTCATTAGCACTTTAATTGAGTGACGCGTGTTCACAACTTTTGGCTGTTCCGTTCAACCCCCACCTTTAATCGTTGGACTATCTCATTAGGATCCCGCACTTGTAATTAGTTCCTCACTCTTCCATGCATTAATTTATCGTATGCGTATTCGGTCGTGACCGACAGCTTTTCTCTTTGAGATTAGAGTGTGAGGCATGTGATTTTTGCTTTCGGTATAGAGTTGTCAGTATAGAGTTATTTACTCCTGCACGCTTCTTCTTCCAACCTGGATAAATGTACACGGAAGAGGAACAATTTATGTGTTCTACATGTTATCCTTATGATAGTTTATGAGCTGAACTTCACTGAATTGTCCCTGGTCTGAATAACAGGATCATTAAGAGTATCACAGTTTCAGGATGAAGGCACTTATTCTTGTTGGAGGCTTTGGTACTCGGTTGAGGCCATTGACGCTCAGTGTCCCAAAGCCTCTGGTTGATTTTGCTAACAAGCCTATGATCTTGCATCAGGTATATCTTCTGATTAGTTTGCCTAAACTATTCAACAAGTAATCCTTGTATTTCTATTTTAAATTAGTTTATGTACACAAGCTTTCCAGTTTTCAATATGGTTTGCCTAGTGTAGAGCTTGAAACTAGTTCAGGTTCTTTCACCTCACCTTTTCAAAATGTTTTGGAATATCAAGTTTTGTGCATTTTTTATTATTATTAGCCTATGTAATAGCTTCTCAATGTGGAGAAAATTGGCAAGTGAAATTTGGATGAAGAAAGAGTGTTTTTTTTTTTTTTTTTTTGTGTTTGCAATTTAACCATTTTCTTTCATAACAGATTGAAGCTCTCAAGGCTATTGGAGTGACTGAAGTGGTCCTGGCGATAAACTACCAGCCAGAGGTAGAACTGCAACTTGTGTTGAATTCTTTTGTCTATATGTGTAAAATCACTAACATCAGATGAAACATGTATAGGTGATGCTGAATTTCTTGAAAGAGTTTGAGGCAAAGCTGGGAATCAAGATTACATGTTCACAAGAGACTGAGCCGCTTGGTACTGCTGGTCCCCTTGCTTTAGCTAGGGACAAGTTGGTTGACGGTTCTGGTGAACCTTTCTTTGTTCTAAACAGCGATGTTATTAGCGAATACCCATTGGGAAAAATGATTGAATTCCATAAGTCACGTGGTGCAGAAGCTTCCATAATGGTAACCCAGGTAAAATTTTGGTTATTGTAATGCTTCTGGCCTTGTACTTCTTTCATCTACTAACTTCATATCCTGAGTTTGAGTATGAAACTTTATTGATGTTATAGGTGGAAGAACCTTCAAGATATGGGGTGGTTGTTATGGAAGAATCCACTGGATGTGTGGAAAGATTTGTGGAGAAGCCAAAATTATTTGTTGGCAACAAAATCAATGCTGGGATGTACTTGCTCAACCCTTCTGTTCTTGACCTGATTGAGTTAAGGCCAACTTCAATTGAAAAAGAAGTCTTCCCAAAGATTGCTGCACAGAAAAATCTATATGCAATGGTATTGCCTGGGTTCTGGATGGACATTGGACAGCCAAGGGATTATATCACCGGCTTGAGACTCTACCTGGCTTCCCTGAGGAAGCAATCTTCCTCCAAACTTGCATTGGGACCTCATATTGTGGGAAATGTTCTGGTAGACGAGACTGCTAAAATTGGGGAGGGTTGCTTGATTGGACCTGATGTTGCAATTGGTCCTGGCTGTGTGGTTGAGTCGGGTGTTAGACTCTCTTGCTGCACAGTGATGCGTGGTGTCCGCATCAAGAAGCATGCATGCATATCAAGCAGTATCATTGGTTGGCACTCAACTGTTGGGCAGTGGGCTCGTGTGGAGAACATGACCATTTTGGGGGAAGATGTTCATGTTTGTGATGAAATTTATAGCAATGGAGGTGTGGTTCTACCCCACAAGGAGATAAAATCTAGTATCTTGAAGCCAGAGATAGTCATGTGAGTTTGGTTGTTTAGGTCAGGTGAGATAGCAAACTCAAATTATTCCTGGTCTCCTCTTGTGTGTATGTTTTTTTTTTTTTTTTTTTTTTAACTTTTGGCATTTTGGTTTTCCTCCTTTTTCAAGTGTAAAATTCGGTCTCAAGCAAGTTGAAGTGCCTGTGAGGTATCATTATTAGCTTTAAGGGAAGGGTTGGAGCCAGTCGTTTATGGTCAATGGTGTGTGATGTGTAGTCTTTCCTGTATATAGAATAAATTATTAGTTTATTTCCTTTGTATGACTGGTCTCCTTTGGGAAATTGATAAGGTTTTTCATGTTTTTGAAGTTTGGTCTTCCTCTTCCAGCAGGTGTGTCCTCAATTCCTGTCAAAGTTGATTATGCTTGAAGCTATAACCATGGCTGATGATTTTCCATTTTGGCAAATTATTGGGCTGTCGGTGCCACTATATATATATATATATTAATATCTAGATGCGTTTGTTTGATAGCTTAGCTTTCTTAGCAGGTCACAATCAGCAAGGGAAGGGCCAACCTAATAAGGAAAAAAGAAAGTGAAATGTCTCTTAGTAATTGAAATATCATGTCATTTCGGTTTGGCATATCTTTAATTAATTAATTAATTAGAAATAAAAAGTAAATCAATATTCAATATTCATTAACTATTGGGTTGGGAAACTTCTTTTCCGCCTTAACTTAATGGAGCTCCTTGACGTCTAAATGAAAATGACAGCAGAATCCCACAGCTACCAAAGATTTTACCCAAAATGAGAAGTATATCTAAACCACCCTCCACAGAATAGTCAGTACCTTCCTTTTCTTGATGATGTTTCCCTTCTCCAAATTTATCGACTGCAGTTTCCTGCTTACACGAGAATGTAAATTTAGGTTTGTATTCCTAAATCCATTCCAATTTATTCTACAGTTCCCCAGAAAGAAAATATTGCCCATTGATATAACAACTTTCATCCAGTTGCATTCACAATAGAAAAAACTGTGTAAACTCATCATATTGACAATTAACCTACAAATAAGGTTCAAGCAGCAGAAGGGGAAAAAAGAAAATAATAAATTAAAATAAAAGAATCAACAATGATTGTAGATGTAAACAATTTTCTATAAAACCCTTGTCAAAATTACCAAATATTTACAAGTGGACGGCCACATATTGCCCTGTGGAATCGGTAACAAATGATTCAAGCTGAAGCAGCAAGCCAAAACATGACATATGAAGAAATTGCAAGGAAAAACCAAGAAATAAAAGCCAATGCAACAGAAATCTGGTACATATGGCACGAGAGTTTGGCATCTAATCTGCAGATATTTGTGTCCCTGAGAAGCAGAACAACCACACCAGCTGATGAGCAGGCAGCTGCAAGTGATAGCATGGCTGTAACCTGCACTGTCATCGATTGATCAGGACTAGCAACTGTAGGGACACAATAGAAAGTCCTATCTCAAAAATGAAATATAATCAGATCTACATGCATCACGGGACTGCACAAACACATGGAAATAGATCCACCAAATAACCAAAGAAAGAATTGCCATGAGTTTTGAACGAGCCTGTACAGAAGTCTTTTAACAATAAAAAGTCACAAAACGCAGAATCAAATTTATAATTTAGTCATTATCACCGAAGTTTTGGTTATCAACTCTCCAGCTGATCCACAAAAATTTGAGAAAATCATCACCAACCATTCAGACATAATAAAGCCTTGAAGCAGCTTATTTGTCAGAGAGTTTTAGATATCTTTGCTATCAGAAAAGACATATTAATGAATTCCCAGATGCACAACCAAAGGGAAAGTTAGCCATTGGAGGAACCCTGCAGATATATGCACTGATTCACAGATTGCAAAAGTAGATGCATGTAGAAATCCGCATTAACCGAAAGACATCTCAGTTTTGTTCATATTTATGAACAAATGGTTAAATCGTACTTCTTCTCTTCCACTCCTGAATACTTTAAATGCATACCTACCGCCAAGATCCTGAAATCTTGACAAAAGCAACAGTTGTTTAGAAGTTCAAAAGATCAGGAAGGCAGAACGGGCCACCTTACAATTCAATTTATCCATGAAGAATTTTCAAATGAACTTTCAGTGGTAGCCTATAAAACATGAAAATCCTAAAAGTGCACCCATTCAGGAAGCTGACAAAGTCAAAATTACGAAAATTCATCTCATGAATTTGCCTTGGTACACTATTTGTCTCAAAGATGAAAAATCTTTGGAACGACACAATATGCATAAAAAAGATGACAATTTTTTATGTGGTAAAACTCTTAACTGTTTTTTTTTTTTTTTCCCCCCCCAGGATGAGGCATACAATGTATAAGACAAAATAGTCCTCAAATTCACTATCTTTACCATCCCCATGGATGCACCTCTATTTTCAACTTAAACAATTTCGTTCTTCTATCCACTGGAAGGTTTTATGCTGATTATGTGTTATAAGATGCTCACTTTCTGTTGCTTCTTTCATTTTCCCCTTAATTTTCTTCTGAACCCCAGAAGGGAGGGATGGGTATATGACCGAGAGAAGTCTAGAAGCATCACTGTATCCAAGATTTATGTCCCGAGCAATGGCTATTCCACTGCCGGGATAAGCTGTTTTGACTGAGTGCGCTTTATATGTGAGATACTGAATAGATGACAAAGAGAAGTGAGTTAATTACCCAATCACCAACCACAAACAGGCTCACAAAGACATGATTATGCAAGTCTCTTTTCAACCTCAAGGCATGAATGTCGAAGCAGGCAAGCCCAAAACTCCAGAGAAACTGAAGTCCCATTGAAGCTATCAAGTAACTGAATTAAGGAAAGAACAGCAGTTAGTCCATCACTGAGTTTTTGTGAAGTATCTAGATGGCAGAAAAATGCCTAACTGTAAAAGATTTGTTGTATACACAAAAGGAGAAATATTTCTCTTTCAGAAAGATAATTCAATGGAGAACCGTAATGCAATACAGGATCTTCATGGAACAAAAGATAATTTCATGGATATGATGTTATGGACAGGAAGATAAGGTATAAGGCAGTTGTTGAATCCCTTTATATAAATATCAGCAGATCTAGAACTGCGTTATTCATGTTGAAAGAATCCAAATAAAATAGGGAAAAGTGTAAGATAACAACACTCAAACTACAGGCAAGAAGAAACATCTCAATTGCAGAGGGTTAAAACTTCAGCCTAAGTATACATATCCTTATTCCTTATCAAGTATTGAAAGGTGAATGCAAATCAAGAAACCCGAGAAGGGTAACCAAAGAGAGCACGCTGAGTATGGCAACATTGACAACAAACAAATGGGAAATAAAAAAGCTATACAACATGCAAAACACCCAACATGTTGCAAGATAAAATGTTAATCGAGAGCTATCCTCTCTAAATACTTGAGAACATGATTGATATCTTGGTAAAGAATTTCTGCACATATGAAACTGAAGCAGAATCACTGCACTTTCAGATATCCAATTTCATTTTCTAACTAATTTCATGTAGTTCTAAAGTCAGGCATAATTTTGCATTTTGCGAATAAGAACCACTACCAGATGAAGTGAAGATGAAAAAAGATTTTTATGTTTTGAGATAGGAGAAGCAAACAGTTAAGAATTAGCAATATGAATTATGCTTGAGGATAAAATTTATTGGAATTCTCTCATCACGCTCAAATAACTCCCAAAAGGTCTGGAAAAGCAGAAAGCAATGAAACAGCATGAAAGTTCAGAATTTATGGATGATCTCTTGATGTTCTACTGCGCATAAGAACAAAGTTATTCTGAATTTCTTTGTTTTCAAAATCACAGCATCCACGATGATTCTTGTACCAGTAGTAATTTACTCGAGCAACATAACTAAATAAAACGCTGCAAGTGGGGTCTCTTTTAAAGCATACACATTCAATTTGCCCATTTCTGACCAAACGTTGAACGGATCCTACCTCTTACCTAACGCCTCGGCATAATAAATGGAATCGATAGAAGGAACACAGAATGTAGCATACGTCAATTTGCCTAAAAGCGAACTAAGCCCGAATACCCTCATAAAGGAGCTGACAGCACACACATCTACTATATTTACTCGACCAAAGAACCGGTGAAAAATGAAATGGCAGAAGATCCCAAAATAGTAAAGATAACCAAAAAGAGAGAGATGTACAGTAAACCCACCAGAAGGCAGTGGCAGTAGAGAAACCAGAGGCAGAGGCCATGACTCCAAGAGAAGCAGCTGCAAACAAACACTGTCCTATCCTCAAACATAATCCACTTGGCTTTCCTGGACCCCCAAATAATTCCTTCATCCCTTTCTTTTGCCTCTTTAACTAAATTTCCTACTTTTGTATTCTGACTCAGTATATTCTGCTCAAGATTGGATCTTTGCGGATAAAGGGCTGCTTCCCCAAAACAGATAACAGAAGGAATGCCTTAAACTTTCCTGCACATTCCCATTCCCATTGATGAAGAAATGTAAACGCCAAAAAAAAAGTATATATATATAATATAATAACAGAAAGCCCTAATTCTCTGTATCTTCCCTGAAGAAATGGGACATTGATTCAGATGAATGATTGTTTGTTGTAAGAAAAACAATTCATCAATATTATTATTACTGTATTATTTATTCATTTGATAAAGAAGTATTGGATCTTCGAAAAAAGAGTAAAATTGGAGGTGGCCTTTTCGATGGGTGATTTATTTTGCACTCTCGTGGATGTTGATTTCTTTCTTCTTTTCCTCTTTTTTTTTTTTTTTTTTTTTTGGTTTGTTTATTAAAATTTTTTAAATTAAATTATTTTTTAAATTTTTTAAGCTAATAAATTTAAAATTATAATTTGATTATACCCATTGCATATAGATCTATCACAATTTTTTTTTCAATAAGTCCTAACATGTGTAAAAATCATAAATAAAATATGGTCAAGAATGCGTAATTCGTTGATAGTAATCTCACTTATGATTTGCGAGATCATGAGTTCGAGACACGACAGAGGTAAAAATACCTCAATAGAGACATATTTCAAATTATAAGTTCTGAATCTATAGAATATGATGAAAAAACTCAATATAGATATTCTGTTTATTCACTAGGCTTCTAACTCACTCCCTTTCCCTTTATTTCTCTTTGTAGATACTAGTGATTATGAGTAAGAGCACTGGACTTCTAACTCACTCTCTTTCCATTTATTTCTCCTTTTCGCAATACTAGTGATGATGAGTAAGAGCACTAGACTTCTAACTTACTTCCTTTCCCTTTATTTCTCATTTTTGCAAATACTGGTAATGATGAGTAATAGAATAAGTGAGAATCTCAATTGATTAGATTATATGTTATTTTAGATTTGTTAAGCTTTTACATAAATTTTCTTTTGAAAGATTATAGTCTTGATGTTATTTTTTGAATTTCTTTTGGAATTTATTTATTGTTTTGATGATTCATATTTATTTCGTTTTATAATTGTGCTCTTAAAGAAACTTTGAGGTACAGTCATGTTGCTCCTCGATTCTAGGGCGTGACAAATTAAAAAAATAAAATAAAATGAGAGAATAGTAATTCAATACAGAGAGTAAGTGTTTATTGTTAAAAATATATTATAAAATAATTATATTATATAACATTATCTTTTAGATATTATTTGATAGATATTATTATTATCTTATATATGGTATATATCTTGTAAATAGTGTGAAATCATGACGATATTTAATAGGTTAGATCTCTCTTCTATATATTGTTGAGAAACAAGTTGAATTATAAACCTATAATTTTTTTTTCTTCGTATATATATATAATTATTAAGTAGATAAATATATTTTAATATTAAAATTAAATATTTTTTTTAATATTAAAATATCTATTAAATTATTTACAAAGAAATTAAATATATATATTATCTACAATAAATATATAATTTTAATTTATTTAATATATCAAATTTAATAATATATATATATATATATGTTATATGCAGAAAACCTTAAAAAAAAATAAAAATAAAAAATAATTTCAAACAATGAATATTTGATATTTTAAATCTCTTTAACTTTTTTGGGTAAAAACTCAAACTTTTTAACTTTTTTAAATTTAAATTATCTCTAATGTTATCATTTTTTTTTTCCTGACTTCAATAAAACACCTTATTTAGTATAGGTTAAGGACAAAATAAGATTTAAATTAATTCATGGAACTCTATACCTACAATCTTTATCATAATTTTATTTCTTTGAAATTTACCATAATACTTGGTTATTAATTTAATGTTTACCATATTATATTATGTAATATTCACTTGTTATTTATTATTTATTTTTTATTAATATTAGTAAAATTTAAAACAATATTTTTAAAATACACATATTAAAATTTTTTTTACCACAAATTATTTTAGAAAAGAAAATTATCATAATAGTACTTTGCAAATGTTATAACTCTATCACCTTTATCTTATTTCAAAATGAATATCTATAGCAAAATTAACAACTTAAATTCTCAATAATATATATATATATATATATATATTGTCTTTTAATTTTATATTTATTATTTATTTAATTTATTTGTCAAGAATGTATAACTTAATTGGTCACATGATAAAAAGGTCAATTTGACACGTGTTAACGGCGAAAGTGCCTCAAAATATATTTTTAAAAAGTATTTAGTTCATTTTTATTTAGAATAATAAAAAAATCACATTAAAATAGTTTTAGATTTTAGATTTAAAAAAAAAGAAAAGATTAAGGCTGTTTTTGGATTAGCTTTTAGTTTGAAAAAAATGAGTTTTTTAAGTTGTGAATTTTATTTTGAAAAACGAGGAAAATTTTATAGGTGTAATGATGATATTATTATTGGAGTCTTGGTTTTTAGAATGATGTGATAAGTGTTGGTTTTAGAATGATTTGGCAATTTTAATAGGCTCCACACCCTATGATTTGACAAAAAATAAATTAATGTAGGTGTTGTCCAAATAAAAACCATTAATTTATCTTCAAAAACAAATTGAAGAAATGACTTTGTATTTGGACTACCTGTTGTTGGGCTAGAAGGATCCAATGGGTTAAAGCCTACATATATGCCCAACTTGTGTTTATAGTTGTTTCAAATCTTAGACTTAGTCCATTGCATGATCTTCTCTACTTACCCACTTTTGATAACCATTGATATTATTTTATATATATATATATGATTTCATATATATGATATTATATTTATATATATCTGATATGATTTCATATATTGGATATTATTTTATATATATATATATATATTTTGATAATTATTATATATATATATATATATATATATATATATATATGATACTATTTTATATATCTAATATTATCCTATACATATATGATATTATTCTTGATAAGATCTTTTCCTTCGAGATAAGATTATCTGAAAAGAAAAGATATCTGAGAGATCTTTTCGTTTTGAGATAGAATTATTTGAAACGAAAAGATAGATCTTTCTTTATTTATACCCTGAGGCTTTCTGTGTTAACTTTGAGAAGCAGACGACCAAGGTCGTGCTAAAAATTTAGCGCTTATTTACCACGATACAAAGTATTCTAAAGTTACTTCTTTCCTCCAACATTTTCTGCATTTTTTGTTTTTTTTTCCAACATATATTGTATCATATTATATATTATCATATACTGTTTTCGTAGAGGAATTATGCTTTCCACAAGTATCTTGAGATAAGGGGAATTAGGCCTAGTGCTACTAACTTTTTGCACGATTGCATGATCAACAAAGATACTTAGGAATACATGAATTGGCTTCAGAACATCAAGAAGTTTGTATATGATTATTTATGTTTGGATATCAGATTATGACACGTATACGATTCAAAACTATTAACTTGACAACACGAGTATACGATATCAACCCGCTAACCAGATTATTTACCTATTTAGCTTATAAAAATATCAATATTATGTCATTTATTTATATATAAAATATTAAAATTTAATAATAATAAAAATTATTAAATAATTTAATAATAAATTAAAATTATTAAATAATTTAATAATAAATTAAAATATATAATTAAAAAATAATAATTATTAAAATAAAAAATTAATTATTATTTAAATGAGTTATGCGGGTTGGAAATGGGTTACTTAGATTCAATCCGTTTACAATCCGAATACGATTATCATTAAATGGGGGTTGACTCGCTTTAACTCAAATCCGTTTATCCTCACCAGCTAATTTCGTATTCCACCGTAAGATCGCGCACTGAAGTTAGAAATCCTTGTCATCCTTTCCTCAACAACTGAGTTTATCCTCACCAGCTAATTTCGTATCGTATTATCATATTTCCTAAGAGTTGTCAAAATCATATTGGTTCACCTGACTGAACAATGAATCATAAAGAGCCATGAGACCATTTTGTCCGAGAGCTGCACAAGCCTTCCCATCAAGCTCAAGTTGTGGCTTTTGAAAGTCTGCGAAACTACACAATATAAAATCCATCTATGTAATAAGAGTAGTTCTATAAAATCAACATTGTGCATCATCATTCCTTGGAAATTCAAAGAAGCGTATAAAAGCCCATCACTAGACTATGGATTTCAAAAAGGTATTGCCATATAGTTTGACAGACTTTAGGCAAAAACATGCAGCTTAGGGCAGGCAACTGGTAGTTCAATAATTTCCTGATTCGAAATGTCATAAGCTTATTAGCAATATAATTCTACAGATGAACAATACAATTCCAGGATGAACGAAAAAAATCTCTGTAAGAATATAGTTGAAAATAAAAATTAAATAAGTACGTGCTGTTGACTAATCTTCTATATTTAAGGCGTTGGCGTCCAACGCCCACTGCACCTGAAGTGACCAAAATAACCTAATATCCTTGCGAATTTAGTTCGTGAATCTGCAAATTACATTTGCAATTTGAAATGATGAAATCCAAAATACAACTAATATATCATGAATTTACGATCAAAGTTCAGGGTACAAAGGCTATTCTTGAACACCTGTTCACAGAGTGCTCCTAATCTTCCAAGTGCCAGCCTTCCATCAGCTCGAGTGACAACAGCAGTCCCAACCTGCAATATAGTCAAGCAGTGGCATGAAAGAAGACAAGTTACTTTTCTATCCGAATGAGAAGAGGAATGTATTCAGACACACTGAACATTCAAAAGAAAAGAGCAAAAAATAAAAAAGCAATCTACTTGATCTCATGGTGACCCACATAAGTGTTTTGCCAAGTGCCACAAGATGCTCACCTCCTCATTATCTCATACCGATGACGAAATCTAAAATTTATGTAGAGAACGAATTTTTCTTTTTTTGAAAATTATGTAGAGAATGAATCTATTTATAGATGTATAATGGGTATTAGATTTTTTTTATCATTACAGATATATTATATATAAACTAGATATTTAAGTAATATTTATTTTTAAAAAAAACATTAAACGAGGTCGGCTTGGTCAGATTCAAAATCGAGTTTCCTTACAGAACACTCCAAAATTATCAAATATGATAGTTCGAGGTTTTGTGGGGTGCAGAAGAATAAGAATAAGGCTAAAGAGGTTACATAAAAGGGTTAATCTTAGGGGTGGTAATTGTGTCAGGTTCATGTAATCATGTTCAGTTGAGCTAAAGTAATTATACTTAACTTGTCAACTCGAACCCGACACGAACCTAAAATGACACGAAAAAATTGAACACAAACAAGACACGAAAATTAATCGTGTTAACGCGTCAACCCGATTATGACACGTATACGATTCAAAACCATTAACCCACCAACACGATTACATGATATCAACTTGCTAACCCAATTATTTACCTATTTAACTTATAAAAATATCAATATTATGTAATTTATTTATATATAAAATATTAAAATTTAAAAATAATAAAAATTATTAAATAATGTAATAATAAATTAAAATATATAATTAAAAAATAATAATAATTAAAATAAAAAATTAATTATTATTTAAATGATTATGCGGATTGGAAAGGAGTTACGCGGGTTCAACCATTTACAACTCGAATACGATTATCATTAAACGGGTTAACCTGCTCTAACACAAACCCGTTTATCCTCAACCTTAACCTTCTAATTTTGTGTCGTGTTCGTATCGGGTTGTCATGTGTGATTAGATATTGCCACCCTAGTAAATTCCAAGTTTGACCCAAATTAAATAAAGAATACTGTAATAGTCTAAATTTAAAACTAAGTCTAAATTGTGAGTCCAATATGCGACTTCATTGACGCAGGCGTGAGCTGCGATTTTAATATCGCAGGCTCCACCTCACAACTTTGGTCAATCCATCCAATTCGGTACAACCAAAGCAAAAGATAAATAATAAAGGTTACCTGCAAGGACAATGTTTCTTCACTCGTTGGGAAATGGGGGAACACTTGCTGATTTTTTCCTCCAATCAAATACTACTACTACTATGTTGGGGATTTGACTGGAAATTCAATTCTTCCGCATTTATTACATACATATATATATATATAAATCATTTATTGTTACATGATTTTTCCTTTTAAATTTTGATGCTTATATTATCTTAATAATTAATGTATTTGTTTCCAAAAATGTCTTAATTCATTCTCACAATCAACAAATACTTGTTATTTATTATTATTATTAATTATTCGTATTATTAATTATTTTAAAAAAATATATATAAAAATTAATATGTTATATATATAATATAATTAGAGTGAATCACTTTGTTTGTAACTTTTTCTTTTCTGTTTGTCATTAATACTATTTTGACTTTATTTCCATATTAGTATACTGTACTAAAACCTTTATCATTTTTGGTCATGTATTTTTTTTTTTTCTTTCTTTACTTGTAGTACTATTCTATTGGGTTGCAAATGACCAAATTAACACCATGTTGATAAGCATATTTTGAAAAATCTTGTCATCATAACACTGTATTATTTTATTAGTCAGAGTAAAATTTATTAATAAGCGTGTCTCGTAAAATCTTGTCATTATAACACCGCACTATTTTATCAATCAAAGTTAAATTTATCGATAAACTTGTCTCGTAAAATCTTATCATCATAACACCACACTATTTTATCAATTAGAGTCAAATTTATTGATAAGCGTGTCTCGTGAAAGCTTGTCATCATAACACCGCACTATTTTATCAGGCAAAGTCAAATTTTTCATTAAGTGTATCTCGTGAAATCTTGTCATCATAACACTGTACTATTTTATCAGTCAGAGTCAAATTTGTTGATCAACGTGTCGCATAAAATCTTGTCATCATAACACTACACTATTTTATCAATCATAGTGGAATTTATCTAGAATCGTGTTTTGTAAAATTTTGTCATCATAACACCGCACTATTTTATCAGTCAGAGTCAAATTTATCGATAAGCGTGTCTTGTGAAAACTATCATTATAACACTACACTATTTTATCAATCAGAGTCAAATTTGTCGATAAGCATGTCTCATAAAATCTTATCATCATAATACTGCACTATTTTATAAGTCAGAGTCAAATTTGTCGATAAGCGTATCTCATAAAATCTTATCATCATAACACTACACCATTTTATCTGTCATAGTTAAATTTGTCAGTAAGCATGTCTAGTAAAATCTTGTCATCATAATACCGTAATATTTTATCAGTCATACTTAAATTTGTCGATAAGTGTGTCTCGTAAAATCTTGTCATCATAACACCGCACTATTTTATCAGTCAGAGTTAAATATATCGATAAGCGTGTCTTGTGAAATATGTCATTATAACACCACACTATTTTATCAGTCAGAGTTAAATTTATCGATAAGCATATCTCGTAAAATCTTGTCATCATAACACCACACTATTTTATCAATCGAAGTCAAATTTGTCGATAAGCGTGTCTCGTAAAATCTTGTCATCATAACACTGCACTATTGTATAAGTTAGAGTCAAATTTGTTGATAAGCGTGTCTCATAAAATCTTATCATCATAACACTACACTATTTTATCGGTTAGAGTTAAATTTGTCAGTAAGTGTGTCTCGTAAAATCTTGTCATCATAATATTGTACTATTTTATTAATCAGAGTTAAATTTGTCGATAAGCGTGTCTCGTAAAATCTTGTCATCATAACACTGCACTATTTTATCAGTTAGAGTTAAATTTGTTGATAAGCATGTCTCGTAAAATATTGTCATCATAACACCGTACTATTTTATCAGTCAGAGTCAAATTTGTCATTAAGTGTGTCTCATGACTCCCAACTACACATTCTTCACTTTATAAATAAGTTTCGTTGAAGACTCGCAAGACTCACACTATCTCCCAACAAACCCTAGTCTCATTCTCTTTCTAAACACAAACTCTCTAACTCTCAAATTCCAGATGGCATCTTTGGATGAACCCATTAGAATACATTTATTTTGGGATTCTGAAATACGTTACGATGGTGAGAGTCTATATTTTGTTGGTCCTTCTAGGAAAACTTGGGTTCTTAGAAGACAGATTTCACATTTTGAACTTGTGAACAAAATATGTAATTTCAGGGGGTTTGATAGCTTAAGTGTGATGTTGACATTCACACTTCGGTGTCCTGTTTTAATTCAAGGTTATACTACAATTCAATATTATAGGATAGGGTTACATTACATGATGATGATATGGAAAATTTATGGACACTTCCATCTGAATTCAAGGTCACAGGTGTTTGCATTTACGTACAGTTCGACCACATAATATCAACATCTACAAGACCTGTTGACCTTATTGTTAATGAAGATCCGGTTGTAAATGTTCAATTAAATCATGGCTCATTTACATCATTGTTAATGAACGAGGAGCAAGATTTCACTTTTGTAGTGCCTTCACATACTCCCCTGATGGCCCCATTCAACTTCAACCAACCAATATCATCAACAAGTAGTAACTCTTATTCTACAATGATGGGAGTATCCATTGGTGGTATGTTTGTTCCTCTTGTGCCTACCGAAGGAGTTCCAACCGACAGTACTCTAGATCATAATATTGCTGAACTTATTGCTTCAGAACCAATAATGGTGAACCAAACAGCTACTACGGACTCTATTCACCACAATTCAAATATTGATGGAGATGATGGAGATGATGATGTTGGGAGTTGCTCCTTTTCCTATTCCACATAGGTTTAGGAATAAAGGGAGGAGAAGCTTGCTGCTTTTCCTATTCCACGTAAGTTTAAGAATAGATGAGGAGCTTACTCCCTATATAAGGAGGGTTGAACTCCTTGATTATGTACACCAGTTAGAAGTTTTAGTAATTACTTTTAACTGTAGTTAAAATTCTCATTGGGTGAGAGTTATAATTTTTACTTGTAAGAACTTTGTGAGGGTTGTTGGTGTGAGGAGAAAAATTGTGTGATTGTAATAATTTTTCACATAGTGGATTTTCTTCTTGGCCTTGGTTGCCCTAGTGGTTTTACTCCTATTTGGGGAGTTTTCCATGTTAAATACTTGTGGTGTTATCTTCTCTGTTTCTAATATTTTCTGCATTGATTCTGGGAGAGAATTTAATAGTGTCTAAATTCCCAACAGACGAAAGTGACGGATCGGATGCTGATTTGGATGCATCAGAATTAGATAATGAAGAAGATCAAACACGTATTCCAATTCCTTCAAGCCTTCCTCCAAGTAGTGCTGGATTAGATGTTCGTATTTATGGGTGTTTCTCTGACATGGGATCTAGAGAACCTATTGAAGACAACTACGACGAAAATATCAATATACAAAGGTGGTCTTATGATGATGAACCTGAATTGATGGTGGGAATGCGATTCACTGACAAACGTCAAGGTGTATATGCAGTAAGACAATGGCATATCGTCAAAGGCCTAGAATTCACAATTGTCAAAAATAAGAGTAAGATTTGGACTGAATGAGTGGGAGATATCTATTTTGGTTCCAGAACATACATATCTTATGCGGGTTGTGAATAATAATCATAGAAATTAGGGTTTAGTATTACAAGGTTTAGGGTTTACTATTAGGGTTTAGGGTTTACTATTAGTGTAATACCTAGCCCCTTTAGTAAGGGCCAATTCGGGAATTCATAATTTGGATATTTATATTTTGAATAATTGGGGCTTACCATATTGTTACTAGGGTTTTTAAAATTTAGAAAAGCTTACGATACATCTGTGTTCTAGGAGGAGGTGGTCAATCATCAGGAACAAACGAGGAGAACCCAATCAACGATCGTTAGTAAAGTAAGTAAACCCCTCAATTCCTTTAGGTATGAATTTAATATTTTAGATTTTTAGGCAGACCCTAAGTCAATTTCATTGTATTTAGGTTTGAATTTGGAGCTTCAATAAGGATCTCAGATTTTTGATTTGGAGATTCAAAGGTGAGTAAATAGATACTCAATTTCTTTAATAAATTTCTTGATTTCCTCTTCAATTCGTATTCGATTTCGATTCGTTTAACTGGATTATTCGTATGGATTATTCGATTTCGCGACTATGGATTATTCGTTTAATTCTGTCGTTTATTGATTTCGATTTCAAAAACAAAAGATTCATTTTTATTTATTTTATATACATATATGAATTACCATATATACATATACAGTTTGGTTATATATATATATATGTTGAATGCCGCCTGTACATGTAGTGGCAGTGGTAACCATCACATGTTTTCTCAAATCTTGATTTCAATTTTTATATATATATATATATATTACTCTTTCCAATGCTTTTACGTTTTTCGATTTTACATATATATATATATATATATATATATATATATGCGTTTCTTTCTGTTTTCTTTTATTATTATTATTCTATATTTTTTTCTTTTATTTATTATTTCTTAAAGATTCTACTTTTCTTTTATTATTACCTTCAAGAATTAATTTCTTAAAAATCTTTAAATTTTTTATTTTTATCTTCTTGAATTTCTTGAGATTCGTGTTAAATGTATTTGAAGACTTTCCCAGAATAAATTAAGTTTTTGGCTCAAGTTTGTTAGGAATTAGTTGGGGGAGCATGTTTCACACTTAATAAGTTCCTGAACCCATTGAGCATGGTGAAAAAGCTCCACATTTGATATAAGTTCTGGCCGTTCTAACGGGAGTACAATTAGGGCCGAATTCGGGAAAACCAACGAGTACCTACACTTGCTTGAGCCTACTTTAAAAGAATTTGAAATTGACTTGCGATATTTGTTTGTTTG
>JAXGGT010000071.1:28262-69190 GCA_035583425.1 Marsdenia floribunda | reverse complement strand
CATTTTGGGATTATTCTTTGGGTTTTGGATTCAGATAGAGACCTTGTGCTCTTGGGGGAAACCTCGAGGGTACGGTCTTGTCATGTCCCAGTTTCGGGGCATGACAATTAGGGTTTAAAGTTTAGAGTTTATGGTTTACTATTAGGGTTTTAGTTTCATTTATTATTTGAGTCATTAAGTTTATTTTTAATTTTTTTTTTGGGGTTTTGAGTAAACAGAGAGATGGATCAAAGAAGTAGCGTCCTGAGGATGTGACTTACTATAAATAGGCCGCGATGAGGCCATTCTTACACATAATTTCAAACATAAGGCTAAAATAGATATAAATTTATAAATGGGCTAAACTTGGGATTAACTCTAAGCAAAAAGGAAGAGCGAATGAATGAAGTTATACCAATTGTTTTCTTCAATTTATTGGTCCCACTCATCACCCCACCTTCCCTTTTTAATTTTTATTTTTATTTTTATAAAATAGTATTTGAATGATGTAGGGACGACAAATAAATATTATATTTTCTTCTTATTTCTTGAATCCAATAGAATCATAAAATTTTCCGATTAAAATGGAATTTTAATTAATTGTGCATCAGAAAATTGAGATTTTAATTGTTATTCGATGCACTATCCCATCTTCTTTCAATCTATTCATCTTTCTTTCGACAAACTCTTTTTTTTTTTTTTTTTTCCATGATTTTGGAATCTATTTTATGAAAAAAAAATATATATTATTTTAGAAACACATTAATTCTTTCACTTTATAAATTTATTATTTAATATAGTATTTATGTTACACCTACTATATTAAGAAAAAATATTGAAAAAAAATTATGTAATTATAAATTAAAATAACTATAATAATGAATAAATTAATAATTTATGCTAAAGAGAAATGAAATGCTATTGGTATTACTCAAAGAAGAAAGAAGAAACCAACAGAAATTATTAGTTGACTATCCTGACAGCTCAAAACCTCCACCACACCACAATCTCCTCCTTTCTACAAAATCAAATTTTCTCTTTACCTTGAGCGAGGTTCGAATTGCTCTTGCCCATTCATCTTAGTTCTCACCACGTAATTGAATTGGGGTAATGATATTTCTTGGATTGTCATTCGATCCAAGGTGATATGTCACATCCACCTTCTTGTTGCCATCTCCTTTATTTTCTCTCTCTCTACTAGCCATGAACTCTCGTGGAAGCTATAAAACTGAAAAAAAATGTGTTCAGTGTAGGATCTCTCTAGGCTCTGATACCATTGTAAAATATCTACACTTTTCTGTCTTTGTTATTTAGAATAATTAGGGATGGCAACGGGGCGGAGATTTGCGGGGACTTGTTTCCCATCCCTAGTTCCTATATATATTCCCCATTTCTATCCCATTCTCGGGTAATTGATTTTACATCCCATCCCCGTCCCCAACGGGGATTGGGGATCACCGCGGAGATTTTTCACCTCTATATTTCTTTATAAAATTTTTTATTTTAATTAAATTATTAATTAAAAAAATTAATCAATAAATTTCATAAAATAAAAAACAAAAGTATTTACAAATTTTTTAATATAATATATATTTTTTTTTAAAAAAAATGAAAAAAAACCAAACAAAACAAAATTTCTAACCTTTCAACATAGAGATAGGAATTTTTTCACTAATTTATATAAAGATAAAATTATAAATATTATTGAATTAAAATTTTGTATAACTAAAATTTTAAAATGGTTACGTATGAAAATATATATTTATAAATAATTATATTTTATGTATATACTAAATTTAATATAATCATTTATAACAATTTATATAATATTTAATTTTTTCATATTAAATATTTACATGAAATTTTTTAATTGGAATGACTATAACTATTCAAAAACTTGATGATATGGTATTATGAGTTTATAATCTTGTAAATAAGATATCATATTTAAAAATTACAGTTATTATATTAA
Organism: Marsdenia floribunda; assembly: GCA_035583425.1. Classification (NCBI taxonomy): domain Eukaryota; kingdom Viridiplantae; phylum Streptophyta; class Magnoliopsida; order Gentianales; family Apocynaceae; genus Marsdenia; species Marsdenia floribunda. The sequence goes on along the minus strand of JAXGGT010000071.1, from coordinate 67,239 downwards.
TATAATTTTATTTTTATAAAATATAGAATTAAGAAATTGAATATTATGATTATTGTTTAATTAGTTTGTAGTCAATTTAATATTTACCAAATAATTTTGTTTTTAAAAAATTCAATAATTATTATGATAGTTATGATTTTACTTATAAGTATATATGCTATATAGAATTAAAAAAGTATATATTATAACTATTATTTTATTAATTTGTATCTAATTTAGTATTTACTAAATAATTATTATAATTTTTTTTTAAATTTTTAAATAATTAATTATTGTGATTGTTATATTATTTTATTTTTATTATAAATATATAATTAAAAGTATTATATATATATTCAAGACAGGTACGGAGATGGGGACGGGGATTGAAAGGTAATATCATCCCCGTCCTCATCCCCGATTTTCTCTTTCAAAGAATCACCATCTCTATTCTTTGGTCAAAGTGGGGATTCTCTGTCAAAATGGGGTCGAGATGCGGGTTTTCTATCGGGTTTTCTATCGGGTATTGTTTTAATTGTCAACCCTAAGAATAATGAAGTATATATAGTATAAAACAATCTTAAAAATCCCGAATCATCTCCTAAAAATCTTACCAATTACAAAGATACATTTTCTTAAAATACAATTAGGTAATTGGCAAAAAGTCGTGGTTTTCTTTCTTACAGAAAACCTGATCACGGCACCCTATATCTATATATATACATTGATCTGCAGTCTATTTCTTCCCACGAAAACCCAACAGCAGTACTAAAACCCCTTGAACTTTAAGAGCTTCCAATCCTCTGGTCCTTCTCCTAATAATGGCTTTGAATTTCGTTATTAGAAAGACTGCTTCACGGGTTGTGCCTTTAGCCGGCCGATTAATCGGCGCAAGTCAGAGGTATAACCACCATAGCTCCTCAATCTTTGCTCCCCTCAACTGCAGCAGCGGCCTTTGCAAAAAGGTCTTTCGTCGCGCATTGCCTTCTTCCCTTCATCATTACTCCAGTAGGCCTGCTTCGGCTGAGTCACTCATCATTACTCCAGTTCTTTTCGGCTGATATTGACTGCGCTCGGGGCCATGGGCCTCCGAAGGTCTGTTCTTTTCCTTTTCGATTCTCCATCTTCTTTATTTTTATTTTTTAACTTTGAATTAAGAAATTATTATATATGATTGAAGGGTTTACTGGGTTTTTCTTTCAGTGTGGTGTTGTTAAATTCTTATCTTTTAAAAGTTGGAAGTTCGAATTTTCATTCTCTTACGTGCTTAAGACCATTATATGGTTTCAAGGTCATTGGAGTCAATCTAGACCCTTCTGTAATGGGTTAATATGTGGATATCCTGCTAACTAACTATCAAATTATTTATGTGTACTAGAAATTTGATCTTGTTGATTAATTTATTGAATATATAAGAAAACTTAAATTCTTTAATATCTGCGTAGGTTGAAAATCAAGAGGATTCCTCCTTTAAAATTGATGATACTCCTGGGCTACAGACTATAACATTAACCGAGAAGTGTCGCGGTGAAACCATCACTGTTGAACTCCATATGTCGGACCAGAAGAAGAAGGGAAGCCCTAGTCAGCTTCCTCTGGTAGTAAGAGCTTCCAAGAACAATGGACCATATTTAGCATTTGGTTACACTGCCTACCCAGATCAGATAACCATTGGTAGTTTGTGCATCAAATTCGAGGATCCAAATCATGTTGCATATGAAGGACCTGATTATTTTGTCAGTATTACTTTATGCTTCAGTATCTAAAATGCTCTTGCAATTTGTTTCTCGTTTGTTTATTTTGCAGTATCTAAAGCTCTCTCCTTTTACAGGGACTCAGAAGGCTTTCCACAAGTATCTTGAGATAAGGGGAATTAGGCCTAGTGCGACCAACTTTTTGCACGATTACATGATCAACAAAAATGCACAAGAATACATGAATTGGCTTCAGAACGTGAAGAAGTATTTAGAGTCATAAATTTTGTAGTCAGAAAGAATTGTTATTTTAGTCCAGTTTTCTATTAGAGTAGGCATATATCCAAATTTCGTGAAGCGCGGAGCTTGAATCCGCGTATAATGAGTTTTTTAATTCCTTTTTTTTTTTTTTTTTGTGTTATTCATGTATCATATTTAAGGTGCTTTTTGAGTGTTTAGCCTGCACTTTTTATTTCGGCGATCCCAATCCTTACTCTCTAAATTTAATCTATGGTGTGCAAACTCAACTGAGGGCTGTCTTCGAAATTCTAGCGTGCACGGACAAATAAATAAATGCTGGCAAAAAAAAAAAAGCTTAAAAATTTATTTATATCATCATCACAATTTTAATGCATGTAGTCAACGCAGGACGACAATTACCAGCTATGTTACTGGATAAAAAATGCTTTCCACGTATTGTAAAGTAGCATTGGATCTTCGAAAAAGAGTAAAATTGGAGATGGCCTTTTTGATGAGTGATATAGTTTGCGCTCTCATGGATGTTGTTTTTTTTCTCTCTCTCTCTCTCTCTCCTTTTTTTAATTGTGTTAAATTGAATTAAATTTTAAAAATTTAAGTTAATAAAGTTAAATCTATTCTTTTATTATACACACTGCGTATAAATCTATCACAATTTTTTATAACAAGTGTTAATACGTGCGTAATAATAAATAAATAAGAATAATAGTATGAATTTTTTTTTTTTTTTTTTTTTTTTACATGTGGGTTAAATAAAAATTTTTATAGTAAAATTTAATATATGCATAATAATTAATAAATGAGAGTAATATCCCAAAGATTATATCGCCTTTGGGTATTTTTTTGATTTGTTACAGAATTTTTTTTTTATAAAAGGATCATTTTGGCATGATTAGGATAGTTTAGGGATCAATTTAATTTAAGATATAAAATAGGGATCAATTTCACCAAACATCAATAGTTTGGGGCTATTTATGCCAATTTGCCTATATATAAATTGAGCTGCAGTGTATTTCTTCCCACGAAAGCCCAAAAAACCCTACTAAAACCCTAAAACTTTCAGAGCCTCCGAAGCTCCGATTCTTCTCATAATAATGGCTTTGAATTACGTTATTAGAAGGGCTGCTTCACGGGTTGTGCCTTTAGCCGGCCGATTCATCGGCGTAAGTCAGAGGTATAACCACCATAGCTCCTCACTCTTTGCTCCCCTCAACTGTAGCAGCTGCCCTTGGGAAAAGGTCTTCGGTCGCGCATTGCCTTCTTCCCTTCGTCATTACTCCAGTAGGCCTGCTTCGGATGAGTCACTCATCCGAGTCCTTCATTCTGAGATTGATTGCGCTCGGGACGATGGGCCTCCGGAGGTCTGCTTTTTGCCTTTTCCTTTTCTTTTTCGATTCTCCATCTTCTTTATTTTTATTTTTTAACTTTGAATTAAGAAATTATTATGATTGAAGGGTTTACTGGGTTTTTCTTTCAGTGTGGTGTTGTTAAATGCTTATCATTTAAAACGTTGAAGTCCGAATTTTCATTCTCTTACGTGCTTAAGACCATTGTAAGGTTTCAAGGTCATGAGAGTTAATCTAGACCCTTCTATATTGGGTTAATGTGTGGATATTCTGCTAACTAACTATCAAATTATTCATGTGCACTAGAGATTTGTGCTTGTTGATCAATTTATTGAATATATGAGAAAACTTAAAACTCTATAATATTTGCGTAGGTTGAAATTCCAGAGGATTTCCCCTTTAAAATTGAAGACACTCCTGGGCTACAGACTGTAACATTAACCAGGGAGTATCTCGGTGAAAGCATCACTGTTGAAGTCCATATGTCCAATCTTATAACTGGGGAGGAGGGTGATGATGGTGATGATGACCAAGAGGAGAAAGGGAGCCCTATTCAGCTTCCTCTGGTAGTAAGAGTTTCCAAGAGCAAGGGACCCTGTTTAGAGTTTGGTTGCACTGCCTACCCAGATGAGATAACCATTGATAGTTTGTCCATCAAGGATCCAAATGACTCAGAGGATCATGTTGCGTATGAAGGACCTGATTTTTTGTCAGTATTACTTGATGCCTCAGTATCTAAAATGTTTTTGCAATTTGTTTGTTTATTTTGCAGTATCTAAAGCTCTCTTATTTTCTATTCACTTTATAGGGACTTGGATGAGAATCTTCAGAAGGCTTTTCACAAGTATCTTGAGATAAGGGGAATTAGGCCTAGTGCGACCAACTTTTTGCACGATTACATGATTAACAAAGATGCTCAGGAATACATGAATTGGCTTCAGAACGTCAAGAAGTTTGTAGAATCATAAATTCTGTAGTCAGAAAGAAGATTATTATGTTTTTTTTGTTCTTGTATAATGTCATTTATTAAGTGATTTCGTTACAGGCGGTGCGATCTGGGTTATCCTTGCTCGAAAAAATCTGTTATTTTAGTTCAGTTTTCTATTAGTCCTGGCTTATTAGAGTAGGCATTTTAATGTAGACATCTATCCAAATTTCGTGAAGCGCGGAGCTTGAATCCTCGTATAATGAGTTGTTTTTTATTTCTTTTTTTGGGTGTCATTCATCTATCATATATTTAGGGTGCTCACGAGCGTGTAGCCTACAATTTTATTTCGGCGATCCCCCAATCTTTATTGATTTATGTGCATAATCCTCTCAGCAGGTACATAGGCTAATTCAATGCAAGAATCTCCCATTGCGTATGTGGCATATTTTCTTAGATGATGACTCACGTAGCATCGATGTAAAATTGCCCAGACCGGCTAAATCTTAAGTAGCTTAGTCTAGGGTGTAGCAAACTCAACCAGGGCTGTCTTCGAAATTCTAGCTCATGGTCAAATAAATGCTGGCAAAAAAGCTTAAAAATTATCATCATCATCATCATCGCTAGAAGTAACCCAATTGTAATGCATTTAGTCAACACAGACGGCAATTACCAACTATGTTATTGGATAAAAATGCTTTCCACGTATTATAAATGGCACAACATCTAAGGTACGACTGCCATCACCTTCCATATCACCCATCTCGCCAGGCAAATAACCAGCAGAGTCCTTGTCACTGGGACACTACAGCCAACGCTGTGTAGCAATCCAATCTCGTCACGAAAGCTGTACATATTCCATTCATATGGGGAGGTCCTTGTGAGTGTAAATGATGCCTTTATCACCATTGACTACTTGACCAGCTCCTCTTGCAATCCTGCATTTAGTATTGTAGAATCACGGTTAATTGCATAAAAGGGAACTGAATCAGTAGATTGCTCATTAGTTGCAGTATATTACGAGCCTGACAGAGCACAGGAATGAAAAGAACAAAAAATGATATTTGTTACCCCTAAAAATGGCCATCTTTGAATAGGACATAGAACTCTGCAGACATAATTAGCATCTTAAAGTGCAACAAGCATAATGCTTGTTAACCTTTCAGTGACAGTTGCACGTCTACACAACATGAAATAACCTCAACCAAATTCATATCTCTTAGACAACCCATTTGAAGTTTCCCTAAAACTATCCTACTTTTCAGAGAGCTACAACACACAAAATCTTGCATCTGATTGAGCAAACATCTCTGATACCTATATGAAATCAGATTACTAAACATCATCATACAAGGATGGGATCCATTTCTCATAATCTTCAGGTTCTAGAGACACTCCTGCGTCAAGCTTCAGATAGAGATTTTGCACAAAGTTGGAAATTCCAGAAAGTGACAAAAGTAAGAAAAAAAGACATTGGCAGCTTAGTTGTCAACATCTCCTTACAAACATGAGAGAAGGATCATTAGGAAACATACCATCGTGTAGTTAGCAAACCTTCAACTCCAACCGGACCACGAGCATGAATCCTACTCGTACTGATTCCAACCTGTTAATCAACAATAACCAAATGTCAGTGGATAACTTACACCAGACAGTGATGAGCAGATAAGTGTAAGTTGTATACCTCAGCACCAAGTCCAAACCGAAAACCATCACTGAACCTTGTGCTTGCATTATGGAATACAGCAGCACTGAATGATGACAATTCATATCAGATATTTCAATTCAATATGGTACAGTATCATGAAAGACTTTCAGTATATACTACAAGGATCTCAAGGAGATGTCAAACGCTGTAGGGTTCACAACAATAACAAAATTTGGGAACTAACACATCAGCTAAAAGGAAAACATGAAGCAGTGGACAAACATACCTGTCAACCTGTTGTAAGAAGATATTTGCAACTTCAGAGTCTTCTGCAATTATGCTATCAGTGTGTGCACTGCCAATGGTAAGAGTCGAAAGTGTTTAGCTTGCAGACAATACAAATGTCAAATATCAGAATCAACAAGTCTAATAAACCTTCCATGACGATGAATATGATCAATTGCCGAATGCACATCATCCACAATTTCAATAGTACAAGCTAGTGAACTGTATTCATGATGAAAAGAGTGTGCTTCTGGAATATTCAGTGAAGAGCTTGCCCTTGGTCCACCATAAATAGTAACACCTGTAACAGATACACCCTGTCAACTCTTGTTTAAGGGATACACTATAACCCAAAATAGTATACTCCATTCTAACACTAATAAACTTAGTCACCGATGGTACTGTGTAATAATCATGATTAAGAATGATTTGAGGAATCAATGGTAGAAACAAGTTCTTATAAATGAAGTTTATGGACAACTTTGTTGTACTAAAAATCCCATTGTTTTTGGTTCATCAATAGGATTGCACAAATAGAACCTAGAATACCATAGTTTCTCTGTCCTCAAATGAAATATATCCAAGAAATGACATGATACAGATGTCATTAAACACTGGTAAAATCTACTGATATTTACTGCTGCAAGGTTTTCTGAACCTTGTAAATGGAAGTGACTAAGGCAACCAAGGAAAACATATATACTCAGAACTTGTGGAGGCCTTTTTTAAGCTTTCCTTTACATTTCCATTTAGGAAGTAAAAATTGAATGTCCTAAATAAATATTTTTTATCCAAAATTCAACGAATAACTTCCTTGATTTAAACAATTCATGTCAACAACTAATGTGATCCTACAATTCATTAGATTAATAATAAGTATTATGTGGTAATCTACTCATGGTTAAAGAAATTAGGGTATATTTGGATTAAGTTTTTTTTAGAAAAAAGTAACATTTCTTTCATTCTAAAAATTGTACTTCTTTGGACAAGATTTAAAAATTAAAAAAAAAAAAAGCAGAAGAAAATTTTGTCCCCCAATTCAAATTAAAATGAGTCTACCCTTCTTAATTTTTTCAAATGTCACATCATATTACTTCCCTCAAACATCTTCCAATGGTAAAAACATCATTATGTATTGATTATACCAACTATCTTCAAGATAAAACCTTATCGTAATAACAAATCAAGTATAATTTTTTCATTTAAAGAGAAAAAAAAAAAAAAAGTAACCCAACATTTTTTATTTTAAATTTTACTCAAAAATTTTAGAGGAAAAAAAAAGAGAAAAAAACAAAGTTATCCAAATTTACCATAATACTTTGTTGAATTAAGTTTAAAGTGGACATTTAGTTTTAGACAATTGAGTATTTTTTGCTTACCGTATCTCACATTATTTTCTCAATGAGAAAAAGGTGAAAATCACCTAAATGGTTTGTACTATTTCATTAGTATTTGAATGGTGCCAAAAGATTCTTTCTTTGTTTCCCCAAACTATTTTATTTGTATTTTTGAGGCCCTTTTGTTAAAAAAGAAATTGCCTCCAAATCCACCATTCCTTCAACCACTCTTTGCAAAGACCTCTAGAGATGGATTACGTGTTTAGGACACTACCATTTTTACAAGGAAAACCGTATGTGAACTATTATCATCCTGTACAAATCGGCACGTAATGATCTCATGTAACTTATTTTCCAAAACCTCTGCATAGAGTGGCAGAAGGATCAAATAGGACTTGGAAAGTAAGTCTTGAGGGTACAAAATGGCTGGACAAAATCCTTAAGAACCTTGAAAATACAAATAAAACACTTTGCTAACCAATTAGACTATGTTCAATAGAAGGTAAAAAAATATAATATAGTGAGGGAAAGGAACTCATGGGATACTTAGAGAAATAAGGTTTCAAAAGAAAGCTTGCCTTTGATCTGGAGTTCCATAATTAGCTCATTGAGAATACCATTCTTCTCCAAATCCTTGTGAGCAAGAAGTGTTTCCTGAAAATACAACAAAAGGGGAAAAACAGAAAATAATCACAAAAGAAGTTAGTCTAAGACATTTAAGTCCCAATCATGTATAAGGCTTTCAAGGAAATACTAGTAAGTATTTACTACCATTGCATTGCAGGCAGCAGGATAATCCGTTTTGGCATCCAAAACAATTTGCTTTGCCATATCCAAGTCAGCAGACTTGTCAACATAAACATGGCAGATTCCATCTAGGATGAAAAAACAGCATTTATGGGATTGAAAAATTTGTAAAACACATGCTTAATGTGATTGAGCAAGTTTGGTGCACACTCTAAGAACAGAATTCAAGCTTTGACAGTTATACCTGCATGTCCAAGAACTGGAATTTTTGTGGAAGCCTTGATTTGAGAAACAAGTTTGTTGCTACCTCTTGGAATCACAAGATCAATCACATCGTCGAGCTGGAGTATGGAGACATTTTTAGAAGCAATCATAAAGTAACATGACTTTTGTGCAATATCCTCCCCCAACCCAATTGCGCAGAGAAAAAAAAATATTACATGTCGTTTTTGATGCATAGAAAAAAAAAAAAATTAAAGCTACAAAACGGAGGTTATATAATCACATGAAACCTTGAGTAGTTCAGGTATTTCTTCTCTAGAAGTCACTAGCCCAATAAGTTTTTCACCAACTCTTTCTGGGATGGATGAAGTAATAACCTAAAAATAATATCAAATAAGTATTAGAGATGATTGCCACAAATAAAATGTTGTAAGTCAAAGAAAGCAAGAAGCAACCACCAATTCAGTAACATACCTTGTGCAAGATGGCATTTGATCTTCTAGCCTCCTTTCCTCCTTTGAGTAAGAGCCCATTTCCACTTCGGATTGCCAATGAAGCTATCTATATTAACACCAGAGGAAAGGAAACAGATTATGATAATGAGAAAGCAGTTCAGCATGTCTGCTGATCACGAGAATGTGAAAAAATAGGAGGCTAAAGCTAAATTAAATGAAGCAATGCAAGACGCCCAATAGCAAAGTCTATTAAGATCAGACAATTTAGTAACAGATAAATCAAAATTGTACAACATGCAACCCACCTAGAGAAACATGGAGTAGGGTCAATGAAGAGAATACAGTCAAATAGAAACTTGTCAACTATGGTGGTATAATGCCAACATGAGCTCATTCAGAGGTAGTTGAAAGGCTATTATTCTATTTTTACTAGCCAGTGACTAGCTTATTTATTGAATTCTGAAAGGAAAACCTATATCCATAAACCAACTAGAGCTACAGAACTCCTTAAAAGACTACAAAGTCCATAACTGAACGTTTCAATTTGATACTTCTCTAGTGAAAAAGTGGGATGAATGTATTAGGACCACATGGAAGTTTAGTCACACAAATGGATTTAAATCTGGAAGAATGATACCTTGTTCCTTTGTGGAGTTTGGAGTTGTTCAAAATCAATTGAGACTGTTCATCATCAATTTTCATTGGCACACTCACAAAGTTACTTCTTTACAGAACCATCTGAGCAAATTCTTTATTCCAAATTCCAAATTAAACCCCTCAACCCCCCACTCCCAGGTGTTTTTTCTACCTGAAAAACTGAAGTGCTTATCGTACCAACCAACAGCCTCTTTGACAGGTAAGGATTGAAAAATCAATGATATATGGCTGCCTATGTCAATCAATAGATAGATGATGTCACAAACTATGCGATCTTATCAGAATGAAACATCCTTTCTTGGGAACTAAGTGTTACAACAGTCTTCTATAAACACCAACAAATAAGAGAACACATTCAACAGAATCTTAAATGTTAATTATAAGACATAAGGGATTTGTCCATTCTGTTTACCTGAACCAATGCATCAGGCCGAGACTCAAAAATGATCAAGAGGACACCTAACGGGGAAGATGTCTTGTCCAAGATGAATCCCTCTGCAAGCTGGTTGAAGAAGTCTATATGAGAAAATTGAAAAATGCAACAAATACAAAAATAGTGGTTTTGTCTCAGTTAGAGAACCACAATCTGTGTTTACAAGCCAAGACAGCATTTTTTCTCCAATTTTATAGGCAAATGCCAAGTTTTCCAAAGCACATGGGATTGCAATGCATGTGTGTACATCATTGACAGGTAAACATTTACCTTTAAGCATCATACTATTTATCCATATGTTTGCTCAGTCAAAATACAAAAGGTCTAAATTTGTGCCCGAAAGTCGATTTCTCCATACCTCTGTTCTTTTTAAAACTCGACCAATGGGCTCTTCCATTTTTGCAAGTACACGAATTGAATTAGCTAGACTTGAAATCTGTAACAGCATGGACTATAGTCGTGAGAAACAGAAACAATGTTCTATGGTATCAACCAAGTGTCAACCGCAGCAATACCTTTCCAGGCTTTAGAGCTAACCGAGATATCAAAGATTTCTCATATCCAGCCTTTTCTGCAGCACTAACATCAGCTTCATTCTCAGAAATAATTTGTTTTTCATTTGCTTCCAAGGCATCAGCTATATCAAATAAAATTTTACTCCTGTCTTTTGAAGGCATTGCCTACGGGAAAAATAGGCCTCAACTGTTAGCAATTGCTGCAACTTAGATTAAGAAGATCCATGTCGTATGAGAGAGTACCTGAAGTCGCCTGGAACATTCCCTTGCTGCAACAGCCATCTCATGAGCATCAGTATCTCCTGATGGGGCCAATCGCTTAGCATCTCGGTGAAAAAGAGTCCCAATATGCTGGCCTTCAAGAACTTTTATAATATTTCCAGTAGCAAAGCCGCTAACCAATACACACAGAGAGCATATCAGATTTAATCCGATAGCAAGGATTTAAAAAAGAAAAACTCATATACTGCATATTCAAGCACTCAATTTTCCATGTAGCAGGCAGTGCCACTTCTTAAATATGTTGACAGTTGGAGATGTAAAGAAAATTAATTCTCAACAAGTGCAATACAACAGTGGTTTTTCTTCTTGCCTATGAAATTAAGGCTCAACAGTTAAGGAGAAGTAAAGCACTAGAAGTAAGTAAGTCCTGGCTAAAAGTGAATGGTTGATTGATAATACAAAGGGGGCCAAAAGGACCAATGAATAGGTGCAAATCACAACAGAAAGATCCTGAAAAGAACAGAAAACAATGCATCTCTTGTTAAGCAAGACGCAGTTATTCTTTCAAATGGTCCAGTTGCCAACGAACAGCATTACGAAGTTATAATCTTTAGATCATTCAATTAGTCTGAACTACTGCCTCATAAAACAGGAAATACCCTGATGTACAGTTCATTGCAAAAAGATGCAAATTAAAAATATAGTTTTCCAATGCTCTTTGACTATTTTCCTTATTTAGGATGCATACAGAATTTCCCATTGCCATGTAGATTGTAACATTTGAAGAAAATTCTATTTAATTTTAAGAATGTGAAGTACTTAACCAATGTGCTGTGTTTAGCATTGTACTAGAGATAGCATCTGGGGACAAGATTCCTATTGTTCTTTAATCTCTCAACTTTGGTGGACTTTCAATATATTTCTTACCCAATTATATTGTATCTATCTCAAGTAACTGAAACATTTAACGACCAACAGCTACACTTGAAGGCAAAGCAGAAAACTGAACTTTTATACTTCCATTGCATCTGATGTTGTAGGCTACAAAAGGTTATGGTTATTGATGATATGGTCCTTCATTTGCATTATTGAACTCCATATTAGCCACCCTCCAAAAAAAAAAAAAAATTCGTAGTTTTCCAGACATTGGTTTATCATCAAATGAATGTCACATTGTAACATGCACATACAAGAAGCACTTGCTGAGAAAAACAATTAGAAATCATAATTAGACAGGTTAAATGCTGAAAATAAATATTTCATAGTTTCCAAAGAACAGAAAATCTTACCTGGTAATAATAACCGGAATGCCAGCATGGGCAGCATAAACAGCAGCTTTGACTTTAGCTGTCATGCCACCTCTTCCTACCCTGGACTTGTCTCCAAAAGTAATCATCCCCTCATGCCTTTCCTTGATGTATGTATGAATTAGCTTTGATTGTGGATTGCTCGGAGGTCCACTGTAAAGTCCCTCAACATCGCTCAAAAGAACAAGAAGATCAGCTTTTAGCTCCAAAGCTAGTAGAGCTGCCAAACTATCGTTGTCCCAAAATATACCAGAAGAATCCTAAAAAGGTTGCTCATTGTAATAAGATTAAATGTACCTTCCAGAGACATATCTCAAGAACTATACATTAGTAAAATAAAATAGCGAGAAGATGTGACTCAGGATTTATTAAAGCTTTTTTATAAAGATCCAGTTTCTCATAGACCAGCATCCTTCTCTTTTTCCTAACCTTCTCAAGCAAACAAAAAATAGAAGGAAAGGGAAGAGTGACCACGTAAAACATACAACACATGAGTGTATGCTGGATATAATTTTATACAGTTGATTAGGAGCATGCACTTCTCCAAATTTTGTTATCTTACCCAAAATATGCTTTATGAACCAAAGTTGAGAAGCAGTACCTCATAGGGTGCTCTTCTTGTACTAACAGCATCATTCTCATTAAATATTGGCACAACTTTGAGATGTAACAATGAGTTCACTGTCTCATTGAGCTGTCTCCTGAAATCTGGATCCCTAAAGTCATTGTCTGTTACTAGAAGCTGAGCTGATGTCACATCCAACTATACAAAGGGAAGAAAATATTAAAGATATATTAGCTTATGAATGGTGATTCCTACAAACCATATGTTTCCAAGAGTTGTCAAAATCATATTGGTTCACCTGACTGAACAATGAATCATAAAGAGCCATGAGACCATTTTGTCCGACAGCTGCACAGGCCTTCCCATCAAGCTCAAGTTGTGGCTTTTGAAGGTCTGCGAAACTGCACAATATAAAATCCATCTATGTAATAAGAGTAGTTCTATAAAATCAACATTGTGCATCGTCATTCCTTGGAAATTCAAAGAAGCGTACAAAAGCACATCACTAGACTATGGATTTCAAAAAGGTATTGCCATATAGTTTGACAGACTTTAGGCAAAAACATGCAGCTTAGGGCAGGCAACTGGTAGTTCAATAATTTTCTGATTCGAAATGTCATAAGCTTATTAGCAATATAATTCTACAGATGAACAATATAATTCCAGGATGAACGAAAAAAATCTCTGTGAGAATATAATTGAAAATAAAAATTAAGTACCTGCTGTTGACTAATCTTCTATATTTAAGGCGTTGGCGTCCGACGCCCACTGCACCTGAAGTGACCAAAATAACCTCATATCCTTGGGAATTTAGTTCGTGAATCTGCAAATTACACTTGCAATTTGAAATGATGAAATCCAAAATACAACTAATATATCATGAATTTACGATCAAAGTTCAAGGGTACAAAGGCTATTCTTGAACACCTGTTCACAGAGTGCTCCTAATCTTCCAAGTGCCAGCCTTCCATCAGCTCGAGTGACAACAGCAGTCCCAACCTGCAATATAGTCAAGCAGTGGCATGAAAGAAGACAAGTTACTTTTCTATCCTAATGAGAAGAGGAATTTATTCAGACACACTGAACATTCAAAAGAAAAGAGCAAAAAATAAAAAAGCAATCTACTTTATCTCATGGTGACCCACATAAGTGTTTTGCCAACTGCCACAAGATGCTTACCCCCCTCATTATCTTATTTACCACTATAATCCCCTTCACATGTTAAAATTTGCATCAATGCAGAAGACCATTGAATTAAAATTACTGAAATCCATCAAGAAAACATCACGGATCTACCAAAGTGCAACAGTGGAGTTCATTCTGGTTTCATTTCTTGAAAGCACTGCAAGACACGTTTAAGTTGATGCATGGTAAATGCGCAACAACATAACAATTCTTCCAAAATTCAAAATTCACATAATTTCAACCGAACATATAACAGAGACATTCAAATTCCCAACTCCAAGAAAAAAGTCAGCACTTGTAAAGAACAAGCTAAAACTTAAGGTAGCTAAATGCAAAAATTAACAAACTTAGGAAAGATGCAAGAAAAATAAATGAGAAGAAACGAGAAGTGGACCTTGACGATGACACGCTTGACATCTTTAACAAAAGCTCGACTTGAATCGACATTGGGATCCATTTTGACTAGCAAAATGAAGAAGATAACAAAAAACTTTCGCCACCTACGACCCAGTCCAGGCGGCTCAGCAATTTATGGTTTCTGCCGCGGAGCAGATAGATAAAATGACTTGATTCAGAGGAGGGATTTGGTTCGGTCTTTATGCTGCACCGGAGACCAGGCAATCCAATCTGCTTGTGTACTGCGGCGAATGGGGGATTTGACGGGACTGGACTCAGGTTAGGTGCGGAGTTTGTAACTTGGTTTTACTTTGTCCTAGAACCAGAGCTGGAACGCCACGTAGCGATTAACTCACAAGTCACAAGAGAGGAGTCACGGGAATTTTAAAATTCAGGCGGGCTGCTGCTGTCGTTTTAAGACAATACAATCCCTGCTTTCGTTTGTTTGCTCCACGCGTAGGGTGGGCACCTTGTAATCAATCAGAACAGCTTCGCAGACCTTCTGCACAAGCGGCTTCAGCTATCACGTGCTCAGGCTCATTTCAGTATGTTTGTGGAAAATAAATTGGTAAGAAGAAAAAAAATGATTTACTGTGTATTTGGATTTGGAGTTTTTTTTTTAATTTTTCACTCAAATTCAAAAAAAATAAAATGTACTTGTTTGAACACCACCTGACATGATATTATTTATGTTTGCCCACTTGGCAAAAAATTAATAAAAAAATCATTACACTTAATAAAAAATAGGAAAATTCTTGACTTTAGTCCTATAACTATTTAGGTTTATTAAATTTGGTCCTAAATCTTTAAAAATACGTAACTAGATCCTATAACTATTTTCAAATTCTGAAGTAGGTTCTACTGGGCAAAATTCTCCCCTTTTCCAGCACTTTCAATCACGTGAGATACATATGCCTACTTTTTTTAAGGCATTTTCGGTAATCTCTTCCATCCCTCAAAAAAAAAATCATAAACTAACTCCCTACCACTGAAATTTGTTCTTCTTTCTCTTCTTCACTTCACTATAATGGGGATTTAGTTTACATTTTTTTTTTTTTTTTTTTGAGGGGATAGAAGAGATTACCAAAAATGCCCTTAAAAAATAGGGCATGTGTATCTCATATGATTGGGAGTGCTGGAAAATGGGAGAATTTTGGCCAGAATGACCTAGTTCAGAATTTGAAAATAGTTATAAGATCTAGTTAGATATTTTTAAATATTTATGACCAAGTTCGGGAAACGTAAATAGTTACAAGACTAAAATCGGGAATTTTCCATATATAAATATATATCAATTCAATGAAAATATCATCATTATACCAATAAAATATATTATTTTTGTTCCTCACTTACTAGACAACTTCTTAACTTGTCCCACTTTACTCCTTATTTTTTGCAATCCACTCAACTCTTTTTTAAAAAAGAATAAACTCAAAAAAACTTCGATCCCAATACACTAGTTTCTTCTTTGAAATTTTGAAAAACAAAATAAATAACTTTAAGAAGAATTTGAAGGGTAAGTTTACCCTACCTTCATTAAATTTGTTGTAATATTTTATATAATAAATAAAAATTATACTACTTGTTTCGTAGTGCCTGTCAATTTTTATATTTATTAGGATTTTTTAACGGATTTAAAAAGTAAATTTATGCTTCAATAAATAAGATTGAATATTTACGAAATAAAAAAAGGAATATACATATATATATATATATATATATATATATATTCAGAGAATTAAATTTTAAAACAGGTCTAAATTATTTCTAATTTAGTTTTATCGAGACAAAGTGAGGAAAAGAAAGATTAAAACCGGCTGCGGAATTTCATTTTATTTTTAATTTAAGCGCGTTAAATGAGCGTTAATGTATTTGAAGACTAATTGGCAATTCTTCTAGTGAAAAGCTGACTGCCTTGGTCTGAGTCAGAAGCTGAAAGCTTAGCCAACCTGATTTCTTCTATCCCATGGGCAGTTCTATAGATTTCGTTATGCCCAAGTCATTACTGACACCAGTCTGAAAATAAATGCTCGGGTCACTGGCATGACACGATGTCTGGATTGTATTGTGCAGAAGTTGCACTGAAGTTTCTCTCTTAATCCGATTATTTTGTCGCTGTGCCATCTCATTTCCGGATCGTACTCTGATAACTTTGAACGTGTGCGGAATTTTTTACTTTCATTACAACAACAATATTTACACATTGAAGTTCAATTCAAGATGGGCCACCTCTCCTATCTATTCAGCACTAAAAATGCTCAAGCAAAATTACTAACCGTATGGCAAAATCACACCCTTCCCTGGCCATCAAGCTGAGAAATAGTTCAGTAAGAAACAGCATCACATACAAAAACATTGACCACAGGAACAAACGTGGATTAAAGCAACCATAGTCTCCATGAACAGAGGTTACCAATCACAGGTACTCTATTCAAGGGAAGAACCACATCTTGATGAAGACTGCAAGTGCCATTTGCAGAAAAAATGCAGCTACTAGCACCACTGTGGCATCATTTGTCTCTATATAAGACCTTAGATTTAAACCAACAAAGGTAGCTGATGCAGCACCACTAACCAATATCACAGTCCATCGAATAAATTCAACAGGAATAATCAGCAAAATCTGCATAAATTGCTGAATGGTTAATGTCTTTTTTTTTTTCATTTTTTTTTTTTTTGATGAATGCTGAATGGTTAATGTCATTTGGCTATAATCATACAATATTTATATGTTAGGACAACTAAGACAATGAGAACATGGATAACGAAAAAAAAAATTGACAAGACAAACATGTTAATAGGAGAAATGAAGAAGAAACAGTTTATTGAAATACCCAAGACAAATTGGTTCAATGATGCTGTTTATTTCCTATTTCAGTGAGTTTTACTATGATTACAGCTGTGCGCACTCTAATGCACTGGCCTTAACTTTTAAAGAATAGAAAGGACATAGAAAAATCATTGGACCATATGACACTCATGGTTCCCTTCTTCTCTTCCTAAATGATCAGAGATGGGCAAGTTGGTGCCTCCAGATTCAGAGGGGCTAAGATATAAACTACTTGCTGCCTTTTCCCACCTAAAACTATGTTTGGCTCAATCCCAATGGAACAACAAACTCCCTCCATTTCAACTACATCCTTTATTAACAAATTAGAAGTACACGCGGCAATAGAATCATATTCTTTATATAGACTCTCAAGTTCATAAGTTCATGCAAGTCTATGGTGTTCCTATACTCCTGATCCATGTAGCTGGAGGGTATGAAGGATTTGATAATCACAGAATAAACTTTGACAAATAGAAGATATCTCATTTTCCTATGCCAACAATCATGGTTTTGTTATAAAATAAGAGAGAGCAATACTTACAGAACTGAGATTGAAAATGAAAAGTGAATAGCCCCACAAGCACCAAAATTGGATAAGGCTTGCTTTTGCACCCATGTACTGAAACAGAAAGTAAAACGCCAGAGGCACAAGGAGTGCATAACCATATACAGTAAATGTTGACACATTTACATAGCCCACATCAAACGTCCAAGATGTATTGCTGTCACTTCTCTTCTGCATCAGATAGGTGGCACAATTTCCCAAAGAGGCAAGCACAAAAACCAGTGTTGTGGAGATCCATACAAGCCCATAGCTGAATATAAGGGGGGAAGGCAGAATCAGTAGGGGTGTGAAATTCGAAGGACAAAGACAATGGGAACATAACCTTACTCTATGTAAGGACTAATACCAGACACATAAAATTTAACAGATTAATTCATTGGAAGCCCCACACAACAAATCCAGCAGTACCACCATGAAGTAGGAGACCATTGGACAGTAGTTTCACATTCAAATGGTATGGTATCACTCATCTCTTTTTTTCTTTTCAACATTTTTCTGACCTGTGATTCTCTCGGATATTTATCAAGTCTGAGCGAGGTTATAACCAATCCAATACTGGTTCAACTTTATTATATTTTTTTAGACTATTCTTTGCCAACAATCTACAGGGTCCTGGAGATCTAAAATTGTCGGCGATATGACCAATATCACCTTGATTTTAAAAATTGTTTAAGGTTTTGACACTTCGATTAAGGAAGCTATTAAATAGCTTATTTATAAGGGAAAATATCAAATTGCCCCATAAGTTTTTTTTTACTCAAAGAGTTCTGGATTAAAATTTGAAGAGCTAATTAATGTGGTTGATTAGTGAAGCACTAAAAAATGAGGATAACATTTAGGGGAAATAAATAATGAACATCTTCTCAAATTTCTAAAACAACAAAGAAATGTTATCTTTCAAATCAACAGGACAACTCTAATCTACCGAATATTTCCAACTACTTTGTTGTTCGTTCTATTTGGTCTCTATCCTGTGAATTAGTCATCTACATCTATCATAAACAATTTTCCTGTCCATTGCAGTTGCAGTTCTTTCATCATTTTAAACATTGTTAACCTGTATTTTTACCCGTATGACTACTATCACAGTGAAACCTTTGTAAGAAAGTTTAGGACTTAGGTGCCAACAATGTGTCTGCTAAGATTTCTGCAATAAAAAATCCTAAGGTCTAATCCTTTTGCTGCTAAGAGTTTCTCCATTCATGTGTGTGTGTGTGAGAGAGAGAGAGAGAGACCAAATAAATGTAGTACTATACATGCCACAACCAGAGCATAACAATGAGAAAAAAACCAAAACCTCCAAAAAGGTGTTAAAGAAGTCAGGAAGAATAGCATGTCAAAAATAAGATACAGCAGAATTTATGTTTTACGCAACTTACAGATCTGGATTTGCATCAATCTTACTGAAAAAATCTCCACTCATTGGAAACAATGAACTTAGCAATCTGTTCAAGACAATATCTGTATCTACATTGAAATACTGTGTGTATGAGGAGATGCTGAAGAGTCCCTTCCAGTTGCTTGTGGATTGAGGTCCATTGCCATCTAAATAGATTTGAAAATTGTGTATACTGTTTCAGATGTTAAGATCTTTTATATATAATATACATGAGAAAGCTAGAATTCCAAAGAAGTTACAGATACCACTATAATGGTCCCAAGATACCAAAATGCTGGAATGATAGGTTATATACCAAAGTTGAGGCAAATCACAATATCCTGGCTGACAGTCAGAGAACTTGGAGAGGAAAAACAAATTTGCAAAGCATCCATATTTCTGCAGTGACAATAACACTTGGCAACCTTGGGTCCATGAACACAAAAGTTCAATTACCTATTTCATGGTTTATAAATCTACAGAGCATTTGGATTGGGTTTTGAAATGATAATTTATTTTCTTTTGAAAGAAAAAACTGAAGATTGTATTTGGATTGAGTTCTTGAGTTTTGTTTTTGAATGTTTGATTTGATTTTACATTTAATTTATTGTTTAAAGACATGGTTTTTGATAAACTATTTTAAAAAGAGAAAATGAAGATGAAAATCCAAAAGACTGATCTCTCTCTCAGTCTTTCTGCCAATAAGCCAAAATACAAGGAAAATATATAAATAAGACACAAAGTTGTGGACCTTCTTAGAAAGGAAGTAGGGAAAATGAAGGAAATTTCCTTTAGCATCAGGGGGCCACTTTGTACTGGTAGTTTCCCCTTGTAAATATAAATTTCATGACACAAAAACTTAAAAATGAACCTTTGGGAGGCTGCCACCTCCAGTAGCAGATATTCCATGAAAGGAAGGGAGCAAAAGGAATCACTTATATCAAAGACTAATGCACATACTCCTTTTCCTAAAGACAAGGTGTCACATCTATTCTGGGAACATTCTAAATTTCAAAGATATTATTCCAAGTAAAATTTTCATCACAAATTCAGCACCCTGTCCTAGTTATAAGAGGACTTTCCAATGTTTCTATTTCCAGTGACAATTGCCAACAGCATTATAAGACTAGTTATCAAGCGATTTCAGTAACTAGTATACTTAAACTCTCAGCCAAACCAGGGAAATGATATACTAGATTATGAAGTTGAAAAATAAAAAATAGCTATGCTAGCCAAGTTGAACAAATCCTAGTTCTTTAACCATGGATAAGCAATATTACTAAAACATTAACATACAAAATCCTTTACTTTATGTTCCTAAGATTGACTCATTTTCTGTACGTACCACTTGGAGCACCAAGAGTCTGATAACCCTGTCCATTGTTTCCACTGCTATTCGGAGGAAATATTTGCAAATTTGCACCAGGAACTGCATGGAATTCCTAAATCATTTTCTGAAAAATACTTAAGTGAATGTAAAGGATTTCCTATGACAACTTTTGTACCTTCTTGGACACGAGTGCTGGTACCTTCAGTAACAACAGCCTGAAGGGATAAAGTCAAGTACACAAATGAAAATGTTGAATTTCGGGACTTAATTTATTCATCAATTCGCAGAACTGTATTAACATTGTATCCAAAATCAATAGAAGAAGTGGATGAAAACTCTGCAATTCAAACGATTCAAAGTATGTGTACTATTAGCTCATTTGGTTCTTTTATACTAGTTCAAAGGCAATACCTGAAGAAAAATAACATGCAGAAATTCGGAACACAAATTGAAGAAAGAAATTTCAGATTCTAATGACAACTACAAATAAACAAGCTCATTATTTCCAATAAAACAGAAGATCAATTACATGCACATTCAATATAATATATCACCCGAATATTCAGTAAGCTAAGTTTCCAATTCGAGACACTACAGCATGTTGGCATGTTAATTTCCAATATATCCATCGAGATTTTAGAATCATGTCATCCTCCAAAAATTTTTACAAACAATTCAAGCAAATAAACCAACAGAGAAGGAGAGATTCATAGGTCAATTAACTTGCAATTACCAATTCCAACATCGTACGAACGACGAACACGGGACAAAATTCTTAAATACTCAAAAATCGTAATACCGTACATTTAACCAGAAGATAACGAAATACAAATCGGCAGTAAGTTCACGAGAGAATAGAGGGAGGACTGCGTGGAGGGCGCTTACCGGAACTGACCCAAGCAAGTGACTGGTGGGGAGATTGGAGACTGAATCATCCATGGATTGATATTACAGCGGGAAACGGAAGAGATCTATGAAGATTTTAGGGAGTTCAAACCAGCATTACTCCTTTTTAATTTCTGAATCGGCCGATAAAATATTCCACAAGTACCATGGGAAGTGGAGAGCCCTAATATGTTTCTTCAAATTTTATTGCTTTGCTGGAAAGCTAACTAGTTTGGGGGGTAATGAATGACCCAGGACTGATGACCACATAAACCTCGTGAAAACGCGTGTTACGTTAATTAACTAACAGCTTACCGCCTAACTAAAGGTTTATAGATCAGGAGGATGTGAACAAGGTGACGGGCTAAGCGGTAATAGATTTTACTTTTAACATTAACTGTTAAATTTTTAACCATTTTCTAGCCAAGATTCACCCAGTAGTACTTTTGTTCGGACGTTTTTCCTACAAACAAAATATTTTTTTCAAAAAAAAAAAAAAAATCATTAATTTTCTTAGTAAATAATTGTGAAATTTTTAGATTTAAAAATATAGACATTTAAATTTTCTCTCTCTCTTTTTTCTTTTTTTTTTTGTTTTTTTGACCTTTTAAATAACTTTTCAAATATTTCAATTATACCTCTCTCTCTAGTTCTTTTCTACACGTTTTAGTTTATTTTAATAATAATATTAAAATTTTAAATTCTACTATAAGATATCTGCGATAAACAATTATTATAATAAAAATTGTGATAATAGTACTCATAAAAATAATTAATATTGTACTACCATTACATATGTTGAATTTGACAAGAGGAACTATCAATTGGAACTAATTGGAAAAAAAAAAAAAAAAAAAAACCTCCATGAACAAGAGAAACGTTTTTTGGGTTACAGAAAAAATAATAATAAAAACATTAGCGTTACCACGTCCCGGTCCGTGATAGCTGTAGCTGCTGTGAATTAATTGATTTTTCAATAATAAAAGTCTTGAGTGTTGCCAACACCTGTGCTCTACCTAAACAAGGAATCACGCAACCTTAAAATTTAAATGAAAGGAAACTATTATTTGTGAACTTATTTAACATATTTACCAAACAAAAAAAAAGTGAACTTATTTAATATGTTGATTATCAAAAAAAAAAAAAAAAAAAAAAAAAAAAGAACTTATTTAACATGTTTACTAAATACAAAATCAAGAAAGAAAAACGAAAGAAAGAAGAAGAAAAAACGGTTTAGAAGGACTACTCCTCCCTCCGGGCATATCTGATGGTATGGCGTCGCAGCCAAAGCTGATACATTACCATATGGAATGCATCTGCATTCTGGGGCTGCGGTTCTGCGTTCCACACTAAATGCTTACTGGCAGCCATACCCAATTCCTTCATCAGCAGATACCGTTCCTCTCCCAACCCATTTAAGATGGTCTTCAACCCCTTTGCCCCGACATTGCTTCTGACCAAAAGAGCCATCTGAGACCATTGCAAGACGTCCATGAATGGTAGGTCCTGAATCGAACGGTCAACCAGAACCACCGGAACACACCCGAACGCCAACGCCTCCGCCATCCGCGATACGCCTCCGTTATACAGAAACAAGCAGAACTTACTATCTTTAACTCGGTCAACGTGATCCGAAGGCCCAGATTCAACAATAAATTCAGCATCTTTCTGCAATTCGTGGACCAAACTGGACTGTGTCTTCCCATCCCATTTCATGTAACATAAAAACATCTCCGTCTGATTGGCCGGCCTGTGAGGTACGGCGAGTGGCGATGGAGTTATAGGAGGGAGAGTAATGTCCTTGTGGGGGATGAAGTATCCCGAGGTGGTAGGAAAGTCAGAGATTTGAATTGAATTTTTCTTCAATTCAAGACCGTTTCTGTCCGATGAGAAGTCGATACCTGCCGGCGCTACGTAGAAATGGTCAGCACCGAGGGTACGGTTCCAATAGGGATGATCGATCCTCAATTTTTTAACGAGACGTGCTATGGAGCGTGCGGAAAGGTCCGAAGAAAAGGGGATGTAGAAAAGATGAGCTTCATTTGGGTCTTGAGTGGCAAATGAGCTATTGAGAAGGGAGTTATGGAAGAGAGACGAGGTAGGCATGGAAAAAGTAAAGGAATTTTGTGGGTTGTAGATGTAGATCTTGAAAGCGGTAAGCATCTTTTGGTAGTTCAGGAAAAGGGTTGAGGGAGAGAGGTAGGGTGAGCTGATGGTGACGGCGTTGAGCGGTTGGATGAGGCCCGTGAGAGTACAGAAGAGGAGGAGGAGCACGGTGGAAGAAGAGGGAGCCATCCTTGGAATCGGTGTTAGTCAACGTTCCTGAGCTTTGCTCGGATGGTGCTGTTGTCTGTTGCAGATTATAAGTAGTCTTCGGGGTTTTGGAAATGATTTTTTTTGGTCAGAAAATATGGCATGTAAAAAAGTATTATATAATATATATATATGTATAATTTCATTTTATTCTATTTTTTATAACCTGTATCTGATGATTCACCTTCACCCCTTCACTCTTTAACGTGTGGTTATTACTTATAGAAGTGCAAATTCTTGAAAAGCAAAAGTTGAGGGGGTTAGACTTGTAATTTAGGTCTGAGCTTTGCTCAGATGGTGCTGTTGTCTGTTGCAGATTATAAGTAGTCTTCGGGGTTTTACAAGACAGATTCTATTTCTCAAACTATTCTCGATATAAATAAATAATCCATGGGTTTTTTTTTTTTTTTTTTTTTTTTAAGAAAAAAATTTTTCATGCTATTATTCATAGGATAAAGTGTCTTCAGCACCTAATTTTTTTTCAATTTCTAAGTTTGTAACTTAATTTCTTTTCGTACCAAATTTGCACTTCAACTTTTTTTTATATCAAAATAATACTTCCGTTTTTTTTTTTTTGTTAAATGATAAATTCTGTTAAATCATGTGCAAGTTACATAACTTTTTAAAAAGTATTTTAGTAAATAATGTCTTTTAAACTTTTAAAATGATTTAATTATAATAATTAAAAAATTTAGGGATATTGTTCAATTTTTAGGTTTTTCTTCTTATTCTCCTTTCTTTTTCTTAATCCCACCATTGTTGTCGCAGCTTCTTCCATCTCCACCATCTTCTTCTTCATGAAACTCTATTTTCTTCTTCTGCTACCATTCAAGTCTTTAGTAGGTAATAAACAAGATAATTAGCCCCCTTTTCCTTGGATTAATATTCCCAAACCCAATACATGAATTATCATACTTCTTGTTTTTAATCAAGTTCCCTTTTTCTTATTTATTATCAATTTCTTCACCAATGTAATTTCACTTGTGTTGGGGTTCTCTTCCTCTACCTATCTTTCTTTAATTACTACTCGCCATCTCTAAGGAAATGCTTTTTCCTCTACAAATCTATTATTTCTTCTTTCTTTTTTTTTCCTTTTTTTTTTCAGTCGAAGAATCATCATTTCTATCACTGTATATATACACAAAAAATGTGCTTCATTCAGGTAATTCACAATCTGAAATCAAAGATATCACAGAATTTAATAAATAATATTCAATAATAATGAAAACCCATTTGAAATTTTTATAGAAAAAAAGTCAGTATAATTCATCTAATCACCCATCAAATAAAAAAATAAAAAAAAAAAGAGAGAGAGAGAGAAACGAAAGCGAAAAAATAAAGAAAACAAATCCCTTAATTAGACAACAAAATCCATTTCCTCCACCAAACTTCAGCGTAAAAATAGAAAAAGTAGCCATCTTTATCCACACTGTCTTCACCCCTAGTAGAACAGATAATGTAATTGAAAGGGGGTTTGTTTACAAAGAAACGAATTTTCATCAAAATCACTACCAATTACAAGAACCCATCGAAAGATTTAGATCTAAGAAGTATTATTACTCATATGATGACCACTACAATTCTAAAGTGTTACCCAGGTAGTGCTACCAGTCGACAGTAGACAATGACAGCGGCGATGGTGGCAAGAGACGCCGATGCTGTGTTTAGAAAATGAAGAGGAAGAAGAGAAAGAAAACCCTAAAAACAAAATTGAACAATAGCCCTACATTTTTTAATTATTATAATTAAATCTTATTAAAAGTTTAAAAGACCATCATTTACTAAAATACCATTTAAAAAGTCATGTGACTTGCACATAATTTAACATAATTTATCATTTAACAGGAAAAAAAAGTAATGGAAGTACTATTTTGGTACAAAAAAAAAGTTGATGTGCAAACTCGGGAATTGAGAAAAGTTCAGGTACACTGGGGACACTTTATCCTTATTTATATAAAACAAAATTTAAAGGTGTGTTTGAATTACCATTATATTTGAAAAAATAATTTATTTGAGATAAACTTTTATTCAAAATGAATATTGTCTGAAATTTTTTAAAATAAATTTTATGTTGAAAAAATTAGTGTTAAAATATATAAGTTTTATATGGTGTAATAATTATTTGTGTAAGATAATATTTTTGAAAAAAATGTGTAATATTATTTTATTAATAATAAATATTATTTAATTAAAGTGGGGTTTACAACTATGAAGTAGCAAACCTAGTAGATATGAGTGCGTTTGGATTACTATTATATTTTTAAAAAATGATTTATTTGAGATAAACCTTTATTCAAAATGAATGTTGTCTGTAACTTTTTTGAAAATGAATTTTATGTTGAAAAAAGTTGGCGCTAATATATAGGTTTTATAGGGTATAATGATTTTTTATATAAGAGAATATTTTTTTGGGGAAAAGTGCGTAATATTATTTTATTAATATAAATATTATTTAATTAAAGTGGAGCCTACAACCATGAGGTGGCAAAACCTAGTAGGTATAATTGGGGGACAAACTTGAATTCAAAAAAAAAAAAAAAAAAAGTCCAAATATGTAGGGTTATTAGGAAACTTAGGCTGTTTTTGGACTAGGATTTTTTTTTTTCAAAATTTCACTCAAACTCAAAAAAAAATAGTTGTACTTGTTTGGACACAAATTTGACATATTACTATTCATGTCTGGTGAGGTGACAAAAAAATAAATAAAAAATTCACTCGTTTACTATAAATATTCAAATATACATATAAATATATATAATTAAAATAAAAAAATAATCATTACACTAATAAAATATATTGTTTTTGTCTCCCACTTACTAGACAACATCTTACATTGGCCCCACCTTACTCCTCGTTATTCGCAATCAACTCAATTTTTTTTGAAAAAAAATTAGCTTTCTCAAAAAAAGTTCAAATCCAAAAACACCCTTAACTTCTTCACTCAATTTCAATTGAGTGAAAATCCACACACACCCTATAATTGGGGGACAAATTTCAATTAAAAAAATGTCCAAATATGTAGGGTTATTAGGAAACTCAATTTCTTCACTCAATTTCAATTAAGTGAAAATCCAAACACACCATAAGTTATTAATTTTACATTTATATTTATTACCCCAATATAAATTGACAACTAAAAAATTTTTAAAAATATATATTATTTAACTATCTTCTTTGTCAATAAAACATAATTTAATTGGTAGTAACTTCACTTATGATCAAAGAAATTATGAGTTCAAGACATGACATATGCAAAAATTTCTCAATGTTTCAAAAATCAATAATTTTATGAAATTCAATCTTTTAATTTTAAGTCTTTATTGTTGTTAAGGCGTTGGGACAATTTATAATTCGCCAATAATTAGATAAAATTATAGAATATAGAAAGAAGAGAATATTAGGGCAATATTGAATGGTTATTTATTATTTTTTTTTTTTGTTGTTTTTTGGTAAGTACATTTAATTGTTATTCTATTTATAAACTTAGAAAGTATTTGATATTCATGTTTTTTGGTGAATAAGTATTTGATTTTTTTTTTTTTTTTGATAATTTGATATTCATGTTATACTACTGAATCTATAACATATTCAAGGTTAGAAATTACGCAAGTTTCAAAATTACTAGGGCCGTTAAACGAGGTTTTTGTTTTGGTTGTAAAAATAGGACCAATCCAATCAAAACCCCCTTATGTCCTTTACCACCACTTCCACCAAGTCTTAAGCACCGCTACCCCATCATCGCTCTATCCCTCTGCTTTTGTTCCACGCCTTCTGAGTCTCGTAAGGCTTTTCATCCTTCTCTATTCGTATTCCGTGCAAAATATTCAAATTTATCAGCTGCTCACGTTCTTTGCATCTGTTGTTCTCTATCGATTCAGGTCTCGACCTTCGTATCCAAGTCTGAAAATGTCCAAGGGTATTGCGTGCTTGCTACTTTTTTTAAATTGATTCAGCTTCAATTTAATCTTTCATATTGGATTTTCTGAACTTTCTTGTACATTTGATTCAACTCTTGATCTTTTGTGAAGGGAATTCATTGGCATCGAGCATTGCTCTTCGCTGTAAAATTTTGAGTTGTGTTTACTCGTATATAAAGTTCTGCTTCTGTATGCATACGCATGGAGTGACCGTTGTTTCTTGAATAGGCGATGGTGGAATGTCTAAGCCAACTGTATCTCCATATGACGAGGCAATGGAGGCATTATCTTCTTTAATCACCAAGCGTAGTCGTGCTGACAAGAGCAACAAGGGTGATAGATTTGATTTACTCTTTGATTATATCAAGGTATGTTCTATCTATTTTATTCATTATTATTATTTTTTTTCCCCAAATGTTTTTCCTTTTCAGTTTGATGACGGTTGGTTCTTTTTCTTACATGCTGCTTTGCGTTTGATGGGGGTAGATACTGGAGTTAGAGGAGCCGATTAAACAGATGAAGATTATACATGTGGCTGGTACCAAAGGAAAGGTTAGATCTATTGCTCGTGTCTTCTTTTGCTCTGGATATTGAGGAATGTGATGATTTATTTAAATATGGTTGACTAGTGTTTCTTCCAATTCATACTACCTTTACAATCTTGTACTAGACATTCGTAATTAAATTGGCTTTCATTAATTGAATGCAGGATCTAGAGTCTAGACTATGAATTTGACCAGTCGCTACTACTGTCTTTCCTGGTTGCTTTTATTTTGACAAAGGAAGAAGAAAATGAAAGAAAAAAAGAGAGAGAAGCTGAATACAAGTCAATTTTTTTTTTATCCTTCTGTCTGTATATTGTTGGATCTATGCATGCCTCTGATATGATAAATGTAGCACATCTAGTGATCTACATACTCAGAAGTATATTTCTTTTCTCCTTGTCACCCTTTACTTAAATTATTTTGTCAATCATGCAAAACGGTCTAAGTTGTTAATGAATGATGCTTTTAAATTTGCCCATGAAGCAATACTAAACTAGTTTTCAGATGATTGATTTCGTTGTTAGTGTTCCCTAGTCACCCGGTTGAACAATTCCATTGATATGATTCGCTGCTAATCATAGTTGTTTAAATTGCTTGTGACAATTATTTGGTTATCTGATGTAGAAGTAATTAACCCTTTTTGTCTCATTTCATGAAGGGATCAACTTGCACTTTTATAGAGTCTATTTTACGTAATTGTGGTTTCCATACTGGGCTTTTCACTTCCCCGCACCTCATTGACATTCGAGAAAGATTCAAGTTAAATGGGTGAGTATATTATACCCAAGTTAAAACAGCAATAAAATTTTTTGATATCCTCACATGATCTGATGATATTCCATTTTTCGTTGGATGATTGGAACTATATGGATTATTTTCTTGTATTTCTTTTCATGTGATTTTCAGAGTTGATATATGTGAAGAGAAGTTTCTAGCATATTTTTGGTGGTGTTGGGACAGATTGAAGGTACTAAACATAATTAGTCTAGGTCGTACTTATTTCTAACTTGTCACTTGAGCCAGTCATATGATAGTTCATTATCAACTTTTATCACTCTTTGCGGTAATTTAAAAACTGGAACATTTGCCTGGTTTACGGAATCTTTGTTTCACTTATTATTCATGCTGATATAATTCAATAGTATGCGGTGGAACTTAATTTAACCTAATCACGTTACTGGTGCTTCCATATGCAACGTAGCAACCATTCAATCACGAGGAGCACAACGATTTGCTCTACTTTGCTTGATTACAATCTATGAGTGAGTATTAATGTTGGATTGATCTAGTCATTCTATTATTCTGGTTTGACATTTTTCCTAAAAGTCAGTCCTATAACTCTGATATTAACATTACTAATTTGAATTATAGGCCCTGCCAATTACAAAAGATAAAAGAGTGAAAATCAAAATAATCGTTTGATAGAGGAGTTAAGAAAAACTTCTTCAAGGGAAAAAGTTTAATTTTATTTATTATTTTGATAAATTGAAATTTCTGTAGTGCTACCTTTGAGGTATGTGATTGTTCTTTGGGAATTACACCAAAATGATTTTTTTTTTTTGAGGGGGGGATAAAAATGCCAATTTTACATGTATTCTATATATGAGAACTCCAGAAGTTTTCTTGGTTATTTCTATAACTTTGCAGTGTGATGGTGCCGCCCTTTGGTTGGTCCTACTGTTCTCAGAGGAGTTCATGGAAGGAGACTATTGACATTTTTTCTTTTCTTGTATTTCCCATTTGTTCAACCAACTAATCGAGTTTCTGTTCAGAAATGTATGCTGCCTATAATAAGATCAATGTACTGTTACAATGAATTAGAGGTGAAGTTGTTCCAAAGTTCTGATTTTTATTTATTTATTTAGTTTTTTGAAGGATCTAATCTCTTTCCTTGTTAATAATGAGAGGACGTAAACTTGATTTTAGAGATCAAATTTTACAAGCCAACTAGTTCCTCTTTTTTTTTTTTTTTAAAAAAAAAAACTGATAAAACTTCCACAATCATGACATATTTATTATGGTATTACTGCTAATTTGGTTTTAGCACTGATAATTTAGGCTATAAAGGTCTTTCTATTTGTAGCAGCAAATTCTATTAAATTTTTGGGATATGAGTTCTCAATTGGAACGAAAATTGGATTTATTCTTTTATGAGAAGTATCGTTTTTCTAAATGCTGAATTTTCGTTGTCTAGCTGAAGAAAAAATTCTTAGACAGGAGATTAAGTGAGTGAGAAAGAGATCTGGTCCTCTTGTTTCATCATCAAAGGGTGGAATTAGTCCTTTTCCTTTTGTTCACTGGCCCATACTCTCCTCTTTTCTCATTCCTTGTAAATGCATTATTTTCTGCACAGGAGAAAACTAATGAGGAATTGCCAATGCCTACATATTTTCGATTCCTTGCCATACTCGCATTCAAGATATTTGCTGGAGAGCAGGTTAGAATGATTAAAATTTCAGTACGATGTTGATGTATGTTGTTTTATGGCATTACTAGCTGTCAGTTGTCCTGTGTGAAATGAAACTATTCATCAACCATATTACAAACTGTTTCTTGGTTAACATAGGTATCATATTCTCATGATGGTGCATTTTGACACAGGTAGATGTTGCCATATTGGAAGTTGGATTAGGAGGAAAATTTGATGCAACAAATGTGGTATGTGTGAGATCTCCTCAACTTGAATCAGCCAACAAAATCATAAATCTATAGTAGATCAAAGTGATCTTTCTTATATGTGTTTTTTTTTTTCATGGTAGGGTTCTATACTCCTGCATCTTCATATTGCTGACACAGTATGAAACTATTTTCTTTTAGGTTGAGAAGCCAGTTGTTTGTGGTATAGCATCCCTTGGATATGACCATATGGAAATTCTTGGTTGGCATTTCTTATCCATAATTTATAGCTATATGTGTAGCCTTGTTTGAGCTTTATTCATGGTTCTAGATGCTGCACCTATCAGACTGATTATTTCTTTTGTGCTCTCAAGAATTGACAATTTTCAGTTCTTTAGGTTTTCCTAATAATCCTAATTAACTGTTCTCATTGTGTAAGCCCTGTTGTTTGTTTCAGTATATCATATTTGATATGATCACATAATGAAGAGTCTACATAGTCTGAAGCCCCATAAGTAAGGTTAATCCCAAAGCCCAATTTTCAACACTTTGTATAGGCCTCTCAGATGCCTTTCCATTCTGTTCTTATTCATGCTATTTTGTGGTCTTAATCTTGTACATGAATTGAACATGAAATATTTGCCCATCCTGATATAATGTTAGGTTATTGCTTTATGTAAAAAAATAACTTTGTGTCAAGTTACTTTCTGTAGAACATAAACTACAGAGAGGAAGAAGAATGTATGACATGCTTGTGCTGGAATGTCTCTCAACCCATGGGTATTCATAGCAATTTGCATTCCTTATTCACAGTGAAGCCCTTAATCTTCAAGTCACGCATTGTTCTTCATTGGGTTTCTGAACTCTTAGATTTATGGTCATTTACTCTAGAAATTATTACACAATTTTTTTTTTCCCAGTGGAACTGGCTCATCAAATCACAAACTCTAACACATAGGATATTGGTTTCTGCATAGGCATGCTTTTTGGCATAAGTGTTTGCTGTACTTCTCTTGTGTTGAACAAGCAGTTTTAATGTTTTTAACTCATAAAGGGTGCTCTAGTACGGAGCTCCTTTTCTCATACATTTTATTTAGACACAGCATTCAATTTTAGCGTTTCAACTTCCTTATTAGAAACCTTTAACTCAATGTTTTCCCATATTCATGAGTTGCTTTACATTTGATATTGTGTTCTAAAGTTTGGTGTGGTCAGGAAATACTCTTGGACAAATAGCTGGAGAGAAGGCTGGAATCTTCAAGGTTTTCAGATAAAAATCCATGTGTTTCTACATGAATTTATTTATTTATTATATGTATATATATATATTATTCTTCCCTTATCAAGTTCACCCTCCAAGGCCCCAGATTAATCAATCTTTCTTCTTGCTCTCTATTTGTAACAGCCTGGAGTTCCGGCCTTTACTGTACCTCAGCCCGATGAAGCCATGCATGTACTAGAAGAAAGGGCTGCTGAGTTGGATGTGAGCTAAAATTTTACATTCATATTTCAGTTATTTAATTTTAGGGCTCATAATTTGTTATTTTATTGATCCAAAATACCCATGCTTACTTTAGTGATGGCTTGAGTCTGTGAATCTTGTCAACTCTGAATGCATCTATGAGGTGTGACTTGAGTGTTAATCACAAGTATTAAAAATGTTTGAATTCAGAGTAAACTATAGGGTCATTGGTGTGGCCCAATAAAAAGCTGTTCTCCCTGGTATCTCCCTTACTGAGAATGCTGTAGGAAAAGATAACTAAATATCCTATTTTTGTCAATAGGTGCTCAATCACTCAGCAAAGTGATTAATAAAATTGAAGGGTGTAATTAATGATGCTTTGTATTGGAGAGCTGTGCCAGTAACAATTCTGCCTCCAGGCTAGCTCTGTTAGATTTCTGGATATGGTCTTGAGTTTCTGATAAAGTCAAAATTGTTTTCATTTTAAGCTTTTTGTATCTGAAGAAATTAAGCTATTGACAGGTACATCTTCAAGTGGCAGCTCCTTTTGATCCCAACCTGTTAGGTGGTTTACATCTTGGTCTTGAGGGAGAACACCAATATATAAATGCTGGTCTTGCTGTTGCACTGTGCTCTACCTGGCTTCAGAGGACAGGCCATAGTGAAATAAACTACCTAAAAGACATGGTAAGTTGTATTGAATGGGATTTATTGGGGTTGTGCTATGCATTAGGTTTTATTGTCTAACTTCATTGTTTTGATTTCCCCCCTTGAAATAGACCTCATTGCCTGAACAATTTATTAAAGGGCTATCATTAGCAGTTTTGCAAGGACGTGCTCAAGTAGTTCCTGATTGTCTAGTGGAAAGTGAAAGACCAGGGGATCTTGTTTTCTATTTTGATGGAGCTCATAGTCCTGAAAGCATGGACGTATGTGCAAAATGGTTTTCCATTACAATCAAAGAAGACTATAGACAGCAATTTCCCATTGGCCAAGAAAAAGAATCAAGAGCTTCACAATCAGTAGAGACTGACAATCATGATGTTTCACCAAAGAGTTCCACACAGGTTATTGAATCATGACCTCATCTAATTTCTATGTATTCTTTGACCAAGTTCAGTTGGTAATATCGTATAATTACTATGACCCATATGGCATGGCATTTCCTTTCAAAAAAGATTAATGAAAAGGTTAAAATCCTTTGGGCTAACAATGATATTTTACCAAGGGAATTTAGAGCAGTTAATATAAAAATTGAATGGTAAATGTAATTGGATGATCTTTCTATCTCCTGTCAAATATTGCAGAATCACCATTTTTCCTGATGAGAAAACCTGAGATGAAGAGTTTCAGGTGTATGGAAACAGCAAAGTTTTTTAGAAATCATTAAAAAGAATAAGTTCTGTAGGTTTAATGGAATCTGAGAATGTTAAAATTGCTGAGAAACAAGGAATTATTGGTTTCAGGGGCTTTAAACTGAATGAAAGAAGTATTTAAACATGTAGCAATTTATTTTTGAGGAGTTGCAGTCCTTTGTCGTGATCTCAACACCACGAGATCTATTATGTTTATAAATATTTCTGAAGTTTCCATTTCATAACAAAGCCTCTAATGACATTCGCCAAAAAGAGTTTGCCCTCGGAGATGATTTGCAGTATGTAATCCTAAATAGCAATTTATCTGCTCTTGTGATGCCTTTCAATATCCAGAGACTGAATGCATGAATCACATTAGCTCAACATTTTGCTATTACTTCTTGATTGCCTTTTATCCATTGATGGTGCTTACACCAAGTTGTTTCAAAATTTGCAGATTTTGTTGTTCAATTGTATGTCAGTGAGGGATCCTCAATTACTTCTCCCACGCTTGATGAAAGTGTGTGCTAGTCATGGTAAAATCTTAGCAAAGAAGATATCTTTCACCATGTCTGCATACATTCCAGATCTATGGGCTTAGCGAATTTGATCTGATTTGGTTTTATGGCAAGTAATTTTATGGGTGGGGCTAAATGTTCTTAAGATCTTAGTGGATAAAATATGGTGAATGGGTACCTACTGCTATAGTTTTTGTGTTTCTTTTATGTATCACTTATGCTGGTATCAATGTTTCAGGAGTCCACTTTAAGAAGGCACTTTTTGTACCCAATACATCTGTATATTACAAGGTGGGGACCAGTGCTCTACCAACAACTGATACTCAAGTTGATCTTTCATGGCAGCTGACTCTTCAAAGAATATGGGAAAACCTTGTTCAAGGAGAAAAAGGTATTTATTTTTCCAAGTATTGATTGATCTTTTCCAAGTCATGAAATTTTTTCTTTTATTTTTCCTCTTTTTTTCCGTTCTTGTTTAAAAAACTGGCACGCAAAATGGAGATATTATATGATTACAGGTACTTGTAAGGGTAGTATACATTGTATTTATGAATTAAAAGAGTTGATTACCTGATTACTGGATTTATTACTTCACTTTCATTTTAGAATATGAACATATGTTACATTGTCAAGATATATGCACACTAAACCCCTTCAATCACTCTAAATCATATTATTCTACAATCTCCTCCATATGTGGATTCGGAGTGGGGATGCACATGGATAGCAAGGGAACATGGTACAATGATATGGGTACCACAGCTGAAGACTTTATTTTACTTTTTGGAGGGGCAAGGGTAAATGATAAAATTGTAAAATGAGGTAGTGGGTGGGGAGTACATGGCACAGTGAAGGTGGAAAAGTTTAGAAATGAAGAAAAGGCCATACTGATTCTCAATATTTCTATGTTAGGGGATTATAAGATTAGATGCGGTTTTCCTTTCTCATTTGTTTAAGTAGTTTTTAGTTTCAATATTAAAATTCAAATCCTAAAAATGGAACTCAGATTCTTATCCAAAAATAGCTTCACCATGTGCCACCTGGGCATCTCTAGGTATCCATCTCCAGAAATAATAATTGTATTTGGTGCACTGTATAGTGAGCCAACAAGAAATTAAATGTGGAATTATTGATATGGGCTATAAATTTATTCTACCTATACTATTGTACAAGTAGGACACCTTGAGTCACCATGTTATTAGCCCTGTTATTTATTTTTTACAAGGGTTGTCACTGAATGGATGCTGGCTGGTTTCTCTAAAGATAAAATCCTTATATATTTCACTGTAAATTGTTGATACATGCTCTTTTCTATGGTGTATGCCAAATTTATTTTGTAGAAAATCATATCTTGGTATATGGCGCATTCTTACTTACAGGAAGAGATTTAAAGAATGCAGAAGTTAGTTGTGAAGAGGGCTCAGATGAGAAAGAAACGGGTGTCCTGATTTGTGAGAATAGTTCTGTGTTTCCTTCGATTCCTTTGGCAATCAATTGGCTGAGAGAAAGTGTTAGAAAAAACCAGTCTGTTCGTTTTCAGGTATTGTGATCTGGCCATCATTTGTTGTTAGGTGCAGTTCAGATGATGATTTATTAGTGTTTCTGGTTTGTTGGCTGTTTCCATGAATTGATTTGGTAGTATCTCTGAAATGCCTTTATAAAGTTGAAGACCTTTTTGAAACAGAGGTGGATATTGTGGTTTATTTTAGTGGTGGAGTTATTGGCACCATAAACCAGTAGATGCTTGATTCTTTATGTTTCTTAGAAGGTAAGAAATGATAAGAGAAAGAAAAGGTTAAATTACTTGCAGCTTGCAGGCCCTGGAATGTTCATTTTTATTTTTATTTTTTTTAAATTTTAAAGGCAAGGATATGGAATCTACCTATGTCCTGGTTCCTTGCTGGGATGGGCCAGCTAATCTTTTCTAAGCATTCTTTTACTGCCCTTTGTCTTTTTTTCAGTGTAATGGTGGTGATAAGTTTTCTGTATTGTTTTGTAAAATGTTGTTCTTATTAAAATGAACTTTTCTTGTAAAAAGATTTATGTAGAGGCTCCAGTAGAAGTTCTAGTTGATATTCATATTTGGGAAACATAAGACATAAAGAAGTTTGCCTTTTGTTGCTGAGAAGCAACTACTGGGGCTAATTTAAGAGGCCTTGATGCCATGGAGGAACAAATGATTAATGTTTCACTGGTATGTGGTCAATACTTTGATTTAGTAAAAGAAGAATCGAGAAATAAGAAATCTTTTAACAGTCACGGAAAATAGCAGATATTTAACGAAAAAGGTTCATTCCCAACTTCTGATAAGGATTGAACAATCCAGAATCCTTTCCGACTTTGTACATCGTGCCAAGTAGATTTGACATACTCATATTATGCCTTAAAACTTGCTAACTCTTCTGGTTTCTTTCAGGTATTGGTAACAGGTTCTTTACATCTCGTGGGCGATGTGTTGAGGTTAGTGAAGAAGTAGAAGTCTCTGGGACATTGTTGGATATAGAGGCAATTTGATACTAGCATTTGTTTCATTTGGTTGGAGTTGAAGTACAACTAAAGCTTCAAGGTTCCAATAATCTTTTCTTGGTTCAAGATGTCGTTTGTTGTAGTAAATTCAGTAGTTTTTGCTTTTTACCACTTGTTGGAAACTGCAGCGGGCACAATATGCG
The DNA here is from genome assembly GCA_035583425.1 of Marsdenia floribunda. Classification (NCBI taxonomy): domain Eukaryota; kingdom Viridiplantae; phylum Streptophyta; class Magnoliopsida; order Gentianales; family Apocynaceae; genus Marsdenia; species Marsdenia floribunda. Next base: position 30,680 of record JAXGGT010000071.1, on the reverse strand, counting down.
TAGTAGGTACTCTTCTTCCCAATGTCTCTTTCCCCTTGCTGAATTCTCTGAAATCCGAAACCTACTACTATTACTTGTTAAAGAGTAACAGTGTTTGGCCATTGCCTGCTTTATCCAATTGCTGGACACTTGGATTGAATTGCATAAAATAAAACATTTACGGACGATGATTGAATAGAAGAGGTCATGTTCCCTAGTAGTACTCTTTAACATGTGGTTCTTACAGCATTTGCTTGTCCTAGTCACTTTGAACATGTTCTCATTGGTGGTCCTTCAGTTTCATAGGATGTAGAACAGCCCCCAATCCCAAGTATTGTTATCAAAATCAATCAATTAATTTATGAAAAAGAGAATGTTTAACGTTAACGCAGGTTAGAAAATAACAAGTTTTCCAGCGACAGCATCTTAGGTATATAAAAGAACACAAATTTAAAGCATATTGAGTGTGTGTGGGGGTGCGCGGAAATAAAAGAGGAACAAGATAGTTCATGCCAAAAATCATTCGTCTTTGTCTAATATTGTAATAGAAAAGAAGATTTATTGTACATCTGGATTACTTATATATATATATATATTAAAAGATTGGACATGTGGAATTTTGAAAATATCAAAGAAATCACACTGCATCAGTGATAATAGAAAAACTTTTGTAAAAGAAGACGACTAAGATAAAATTATTATTGGGTAAAACATTTATGACTGAAATGAAGAGGAACCAAAAAAGAAAAAAGAAAAGGGAAGGAGAAGAAATATTTTATTTTGATTAAACTGTGTGGGAGTATCGGTTCTCCTTTGCATTATATTCTAGTGGAAGTTAACTTCAGGAATCAAAAAGAAAGATCAAGAAAGATTAGGGGAATTCTTTTATCTGTAGAATTTGAAGATGAAGATAGTTTGTAAACATTATTTAATAGTACATCACTATACACAAATTTGATTCTACTGCATCCAAAAGTTAGTAAATATGGTTATAGCAGGTTACCGAATAACTTGAATATATTTTTATATGGTACGAATTATACATATGGTATTTTATTAATTTGGATGAGTAAAAAAAGAATAAATTTGTATTATTTTATTATTAATGTAATATAATAGGATGTTATAGAAAATTCATAATTAAGTTATTATATAGGGGTCTTCGAAATTTTACAGAGAGTAATCAACCAGCAAAAATAATAATAATAATAAAATAAAAATTCTATCCTATCTAAGTAAGATGGTGACAAAAGACCTGACTCAATAATTCTAGTTACATTTGTGAGGTTAAAATGTCTAAATTATAAAAAAGTAGAATATACTAAAGTCTGAAAAAAAGATATATTAAAACATATCATCAGTTCAATGTTTTTCCAAGGTTACAAAACAAACTAGTAGTACCTATTCGCCAAAAAACAGGAAAAACAAACAAAAAAACAAACAAACAAACAAACAAACTAGTAGTACCTGTCAAATTAGGTAGAAAATGATTTTTTTTTTTTTTTTTTTTTTTTTTTTGTATTTTGCAATATATACTTATATAATTAAAAAATATCTTTTAATCTTTTAAACCAAATTTTCAGTACTTTGTAAAAGGAATATGGAAAACGGGAGTAGCACTTTTTATTAAAAGAACTAGGAACATGAAATTATTAATTACTCATGATGCCGTTGAAATTGAAAATGGTTGCCAAGTAGAACTGTGGTCGGAAGTTGTTAGAAAAATAAGAAAGAAAATAAGGCGATAGAAACAGGAAAGAACTGTAAGGTGTGTATCAATGTCATTTTCTTAAAGACAATATTTGTTCTATACGGTCAATGAAGAAATATCTTGTATTTGATGTTGTTCAGAACTCTTCTGTTTATTTTGATAGGGTAAATCTTTATTCTTGATAATAATTCTGGAGTAATCAATATCTAAAATATTTATTAAGGTAAGATAAAATACTCTTTAGATACAATATATTTTATTATCTTTATTTAATGTTTCCAACAGAAATCCCTTTAGAGAGAAACTCCTTTAGATATAATATTTAATTATTATTTGTATTTTATTTACATTTCAAACAGATCTATCTTTACAAATTAGAACACTTTTGTCTTTGTCCCGGTTCATCGAACCACACATAATAACTGATATTTTGAAAATATTCCAACAATCCCCCACCATTTTCAAAATAAATTTCTATTTAATTCTATAAGTTGTATGCATAAGTAAAGGTATCTTGCTATTTGAACCTTTACGTAGTGCAGAATTAGTAATATTATTATTGATATTTAATTTGAACACACCATTACAATAAGGAAAATTCCCCGTTTTGGTCCCAAAACTATTTACGTTTCACAGACTTGGTCCTAAATATTTAAAAATTTCTAACTAGATCCTATAACAATTTACGTATTCATAACTTGGTCCTTCCGGCCATTTTTCACCCAATT
>JAXGGT010000071.1:8364-28162 GCA_035583425.1 Marsdenia floribunda | reverse complement strand
CAAAACCACCTCCTCCAATTGGCATCACCGCCTCGGACACCCGGCTCCGCCTATACTAAAACATATTATTTCCAGTTTTCAGTTAGCCACCTCTTCTCCTATTCCTATTGATTTCTCGTGTGCTGCCTGTCACTGCCATAAAATGCATAAATTACCCTTCTCTTCCTCATCTCTCAAGTCATCTCATCCCCTTGAACTTATTTATTCTGATGTTTGGACCTCCCCTATCCTCTCATATGATAGATTTAAATATTATGTGATTTTTGTGGATCATTTTACTAAATACATTTGGCTCTATCCTCTCAAATACAAATCTGATGTTAAAAACACTTTCATAAAATTCAAAGCTCTCACTGAAAATTTTTTTGACCAACAAATTAAGACCCTCTACACTGATAACGGGGGCGAATATATGACACTCACCACCTTCTTATCCACTCACGGCATTAGTCATCTTACTACACCACCACACACACCAGAACATAATGGGTATTCTGAACGACGTCATCGCCACATTGTTGAAACTGGCCTCACTCTCCTTTCTCATGCCTCCCTACCCCTCACGTTTTGGCCTTACGCCTTTTCCACCGCCGTCTATCTCATCAATCGGTTACCCACACCTACCTTAAATATGGATGCTCCATACACTCACATTTTTCACACATCCCCTAACTACTCCAAACTCAAAATTTTTGGTTACCTTTGCTACCCGTGGCTCCGCCCATACACCTCTCACAAACTTGACCCCAAATCTACACCTTGCATCTTCTTAGGGTACTCACTCTCTCAAAGTGCTTATCTCTGCTTTGATTCCTCCTCCACTAGAATTTATATCTCCCGCCATGTCCAGTTTGTCGAATCTGTCTTCCCTTACAAGTCTATTTCTCATTCATCACCCTCCCCCACCACTACTACCATTGATACTTGGATACCTCCTCCTGTCACTGTTACTCTTTCTTCACCTCCTGTACCACCCCGTCCTTCCTCTCCTCCTCTTCCCTCTCCCACAACCAGCCCACTGCCCACCACACTCGCCTCCTCTCCTGCCATTCCCTCACCCCACACCCCACCACCCTCTCAATTACCACTCACACCCTCCAATCATCATCCATGATCACCCGAGCTAAGAATCACATCACCCGACTACCCCAGAAATTCACACTTACCTCTCAAGTCTCTCCCGTCTCTACTTCCATTGAACCAACTACTGTCACCCAAGCTCTCAAAGACCCACATTGGTGCCAAGCTATGTCCCAGGAGTACGATGCGTTAGTCTGCATTGGCACATGGGACCCTGTTCCCCATACATCTGCTCCTAATATAGTTGGCTGTAAATGGATATATCGTATTAAACGTAACTCTAATGGCTCCCTTGACAGGTTTAAAGCTCGCCTTGTAGCTAGAGGCTTCCATCAACAACCTGGCCTTGATTATCATGACACCTTCAGCCCCGTTGTCAAACCTATAGCTATTCGCTTAGTTCTCAGCACTGCACTCAAGCGTATTCTCCGCTATTTATGCTATACTCTCAGTGAAGGCCTTCTGCTCCATCGAGACTCTCCAGACTCTCTTCATGCCTACTCCGATGCTGATTGGGCAGGTAACAAAGATGATTACTCTTCCACCAGTGCTCACATCGTCTATCTCGGCCGCAACCCCATTTCTTGGAGCTCCAAGAAGCAATCCATAGTTGCTCGATCCTCCACCGAAGCTGAATATCGGTCCGTGGCCACAACTGCCGTTGAACTCAATTGGGTTAGCTTCCTTCTAGCTGACCTTGGCATTCACCTTGCTCACCCACCTGTTATCTACTGTGATAATGTTGGCGCCACGCACCTTTGTGCCAACCCAGTCTTTCACTCACGCATGAAGCATGTTGCCATTGATTATCACTTCATCCGCGATCAAGTCCAAAAGGGTGCATTACGCGTCTCTCATGTCTCTTCTGCTGATCAACTTGCTGATGCACTCACCAAATCTCTCCCTAGACAGCCATTCACCTCTCTCAAATACAAGATTGGGCTCTCTGACCGTGACCTATCTTGAGGGGGCATATAAGGGATTTCACGCATATCATAGGAGCAGAATGTGTGATTCAGCTCAATCATGTGAACCTTAATCAAAGGCTGTATATTCTGATTTATTAATCGATCTATCACAGGAGTAATTAGAGTAATAAGTTGAGTCATAGGAATATGTCCGAATACATAGTATATATATGTATACACTGTCAATACTGAAACACGATTGAATTAATCCAAAATCTCTTTGTCTTTAGAATCTACCTATGTCCTGGTTCCTTGCTGGAATGGGCCAGCTAATCTTTTCTAAGCATTCTTTTACTGCCCTTTGTCTTTTTTTCAGTATAGTGGGGGCGATAAGTTTTTCTATATTGTTTTGTAAAATGTTGTTCTTATTAAAATGAACTTTTCTTGTAAAAAGATTTATGTAGAGGCTCCAGTAGAAGTTCTAGTTGATATTCATAATTGGGAAACATAAGACATAAAAAAGTTTGCCTTTTGTTGCTGAGAAGCCTACTGGGGCTAATTTAAGAGGCCTTGATGGCATGGAGGAACAAATGGTTAATGTTTCACTAGTATGTGGTTAATACTTTGATTTAGTAAAAGAAGAATAGAGAAATAAGAAATCTTTTAACAGTCACGGAAAATAGCAGATATTTAACGAAAAGGTTCATTCCCGACTTCTGATAAGGATTGAACAATCCAGAATCCTTTCCGGCTTTCTACATCATGCAAAGTAGATTTGACATACTCCTATTATGCCTGGAAACTTGCTAACTTTTTTGGTTTCTTTCAGGTATTGGTAACAGGTTCTTTACATCTCGTGGGCGATGTGTTGAGGTTAGTGAAGAAGTAGAAGTCTCTGGGACATTGTTGGATATAGAGGCAATTTGATACTAGCATTTGTTTCATTTGGTTGGAGTTGAAGTACAACTAAAGCTTCAAGGTTCCAATAATCTTTTCTTGGTTCAGGACGTCGTTTGTTGTAGTAAATTCAGTAGTTGTTGCCTTTTACCACTCGTTGGAAACTGCAGCGGTCACAATATGCGTAGTAGGTACTCTTCTTCCCAATGTCTCTTTCCCCTTGCTGAATTCTCTGAAAATCCGAAACCTACTACTACTTGTTAAAGAGTAACAGTGTTTGGCCATTGCCCGCTTTATCCAATTGTATAAAATAAAACATTTAAGGACGATGGGAGTAGATATAAGAGGTCATGTCCCCTAATACTCTGAACATTTGGTTCTTACATCATTTGCTTGTCCTAGTCACCTTGAACATGTTCTCATTCGTGGTTTTTCAGTTTCATAGGATGTATAGAACAGCCCCCAATCCCAACTATTATTATTAAAATTAATCAATCAATTTATGAAATAGAGAATGTTTAACGTTAAAGCTGGTTAGAAAATAACAAGTTTTCCAGCGACAGCATCATTGGTATAATAAAGAACACAAATTTAAAGCATATTCAGTGTGTTTTGGGGTTAATGGAAATAAAAAAAAAAGAGGAACAAAATTGCTTATGCCACAAATCATGTGTCTTTGTCTTTAATATTGTACTAGAAAAGAAGATTTATTGTACATTTGGATCAGATATATATATATATATATTAAAAGATTAATAAAGCGGTGGAACTTTGGAAATATAAAAAAGAAATCACTCTGCTTCAGTGATAATAGAAAAACTTTTCTAAAAGCATGAGGACTAAGATAAAATTATTATTGGTTAAAACATATATGACTGATATTAAAGAAATTTCAGTGACTAAGAGGCATTACTTTTATCATCATAATAAAAAGAATGATTGGAAACAAAAAAAAAAAAAAAAAAAAAAAAAAAAATTATTTTGATTTTTGAACAGGTGTGGGAGTATCGGTTCTCATTTGCATTATATTCTAGTGGAAGTTAACTTTAGGAATAAAAAAGAAAGATCGAGAAAGATTAGGCGAATATTTTTATCTGTAGAATTTGAAGATGAAGATAGTTTGTAAACATTATTTGATGGTACGTCACTATACACAAATTTGATTCTACTGCATCCAGAAGTTAGTAAATATAGTTATAGGGTACGAATTATACATATAGTATTTTATTAATTTGGATGAGTAAAAAGAATAAATTTGTATTATTTTATTATTAATGTCATATAATAGGATGTAATAGAAAATTCAGAATTAGGTTATTATACAGGGGTCCTCGAGATTTTAGAGAGAGTAATCAACCAGTTAAAAAAAAAAAAAAAAAATGATTCTATCCTATCTAAGTAAGATGGTGGCAGAAGACCTGACCCAATAATTATAGTTATATTTGTGAGGTTAAAATGTCTAAATTATAAAAAGTAGAATGTACTAACTATAAAGTCTGAAAAAAGACTTAAAAACATATCATCAGTTCAATGTCTTTCCAAGGTTACAAAACAAACTATTAGTAATCAAATTAGGTAGAAAATGATTTTTTTTTTTTTTTTTTTTTTTTTTTTTTTGTGGTATTTTACAATTTATTTAATAATTAAAAAATACTTTGTAAAAGAAATATGGAAAAGGGTGTAGTACTTTTTATTAAAAGAACTAGGAGCATGAAATTATTAATTACTCATGATGCCGTTCGAAATTGAAAATGGTTGCCAAGTAAAAATGTGGTCGGAAGTTTCTAGTTATTTCCAGGAATTTTTTCTCTTCTGTAATTTGGTCTTCTTCCTTCCTGTTTGTTCAATTGTTCTATAATCAATGGAAACGGAGGTACTAGAACTAGACAACATGGAAACAAAAATTGATGAAAGAAGAGAACTTGAAAATAAGGAGAAATGGGTGTTTGATGCATCACTTGATCATAGAGGTAATGTTCCTCTTCGAGCTTCTACTGGTGCTTGGAGAGCTTCCCTCTTTATAATGGGTGAGTCTGGTCTGGTCTGGTCTGCTGAAGCAATCCAGATCCTCTGATATAGCGTTTTTACCATAAAAGTATTTATTACCAACTTCTTCTCATTGTTTAGGAATTACTTTTGCATGCTACTTCCATACATACTTGAATCTTGATTTCTCAGAAAAAGCAAAAATGAGTGGTTATTTCCCAAACTTGTGAAGAGTGCATGCTTATTTGAACTATAATTAAAGAAAGGGGAAGAAGAAAGAATAGCTGCATGCTCCTTATTAGTTTTGCAACTGTACGTTGAGAATATCCTTCCCTTTCAGTTTTATTATTATTAACTAAGTGTTTGCTTGATTTTTTGGGTTGCAACTCCTTGTCCTTGATAACGGCATGGTCAAGTAATTGAGTTCTGTGAAAGACTGACCTATTTTGGAATAAGTACAAACCTCATCAGCTACCTTACTAAAGTACAGCATCAGGATCTGAAGACTGCAGCAAAGAATGTAAACTACTGGGTAGGAGTGACTGCCATCTTACCTTTATTTGGAGGATACCTTGCAGATGCATACACTGGCCGGTTCAGCATGATCATGTTCTCATCCTTTGTTTATCTTGCGGTATGTATGTATTCACTCACTCAATATCACCTTAATGTCCAGTAAGAAGCAAAAATTCAATTTTAGCCCCCATGCATATATAGGATACTAATTTTCAGTTGGGTTTTTCTTTCTTTTCTTTTTTTTTTTTTTTTTTTTAAGGGCTTGATTCTCTTGACAATGTCCGAATTCACCCCCAGTCTGAAGCCATGCAATGTCAAGGGCTGCACCCATCCCAGGAAAGTTCATGAAATAGCCTTCTTCATGGGAATTTACCTTCTCTCCTTGGGAACCGGTGGTCACAAGCCTTGTCTGGAAAGCTTTGGAGCTGATCAGTTTGATGATGATCACTTGGAAGAAAGAAAAAGGAAAATGTCATTCTTCAACTGGTGGAACTTCACACTCTGCGCTGGGCTCTTGCTTGGTGCAACGTTGATCGTTTACGTGCAAGATCAAGCTGGTTGGGGTATCGCAAGTCTTAGCCTTACCATTACGATGGGTGTTGCAGTCATACTCTTCTACCTTGGCAAGACGTATTACAGGTACAGGATGCCAGAAGGAAGCATCTTCACACCGATGTTGCAGGTCCTAGTGGCAGCCATAACCAAGAGAAATCTACCGCATCCTTCAGCTCCTAATTTACTGTACGAAATTCCAAAATCACAGAACAGAGGAAGAGGAAGATTCCTCTGTCACACAAACAATCTCAGGTAAGCAAGAAATAAATTGAGAGATTCCAAAGAAATTTTACACCAGGGCCTTCTTTTTTGTCTTTTTCTTTTAATTTTTTTAATGTCATAGTCCACCTTGGTTGGCAGATTTCTCGATAAAGCTGCTTTAGTTGAAGGTTATGACATTCAAGATTCAGAAAGGCAACAAATTTCATGGAAATTGGCTACCATTACCATGGTGGAGGAGACCAAACTCATTATAAGAACGATTCCCATATGGTTAACTTCTCTGATATTCGGAGTTTGTTTGGCTGAACAAACAACATTTTTCGTCAAACAAAGCCATACCATGGACAGAAGAATAGGCAGAAGTTTTGAAATTCCAGCAGCCACTGTCAACTCTCTATCCGCAATCGGGATGCTACTCACAATTTTTTTGTATGAAAAGTTACTGATTCCTATGCTGAGAAGAGCTACGGGCAATGAGCGCGGACTCAATATCCTCAAGAGGATAGGCGTCGGGATGATATTTCCAACTGTGGGCCTGTCAATTGCTGCATTAATAGAGAAGAAAAGGTTAAGAATCGCAAAAAATGAGATTGCACATGGAGGCAGGCCAGAGGCATTGCCCATGAGTGCATTATGGCTAGTCCCTCAGTGTGTAGCTATAGGGGTTGGAGAAGCACTTTCACTTGTTGGCTTACAAGAGTATTTCTACGACCAGGTTCCTGACTCGATGCGAAGTTTAGGGATGGCTTTATAATTGAGCGTAATTGGAGCAGGAAGTTTCATCAATAGTTTTATCGTAAGTGTCGTAGGGCACATCACGGACAAATGGGGGACTAGTTGGTTCAGTAAGGACTTGAACAGCAGTCGCTTGGATAAATTCTACTGGTTCGTCGCAGCCGTAAGCTGGCTCAACTTCTGTGCTTATCTGTTTCTTGCCCGAGGGTATTCTTACAAGAACGTAAACAAAGATGTGTATGCGGATCCTCCCATTTCATCTGACTAATTCGGCCTCATAATTGAAGTACTAGAGAAGAAGCACGAAGAAATTGTGGGAATCCAAATCAAAGCAACATACTTCAATCTTATGAGATAATTTGTACTGATGAATCAGATTATCTGTACCCATAATTTTTTTTTTTTCCTTTTTTTTTTTTCCCTCTCTAAAGAAGGTTTTACATTTATAACTCACCCCCTACTGTACACGTTCAATGCGGTGCTCAGTGTTAGTTGCCTTCTATTCTTCTCACGCAAAGTTTTCCCTGAATAATACAAACCCCCAGTAGTAGTCCACCCCCAACAAAGCAGGAAACAGTGCCTGAGGTATGGCAAAGGAACCATAACAATAGCCCTCTATATGCTATTTCCCTAAATTCAACAAGGGCATAAAACACATCATCAAGTGTAGGAAAACAACCAACCCTTTTTTTTTTTTTCCTTTCTCTTTTGTGGAGGTGGGAAAGGTTTACTTTATGGTGGTAATAGCTGCTTGCAAAAAAAATATTTCAGATTAATCAACAGGGCACAAGGAGGAACTCATAACGATTGCCGAAGCTCTTGTGTTTCCTTCTGCAGTGATTGGACTTCTCTCATGAGCTCTGCCTGGTTCTCTAAAATTATGTTCATCACGCTGGACATTTCCATCTGCATGGTAATTGAAATACTAATAAACAACCAGCAGCTGAAACAGAAAAAAAAAAAACACTACAGAAGTGATACTAAGGCCAACCTCTTGCATGTGAAATTGTCTTAAAATTTCAATATGAAGATTCCTCATGTCCTCGTGAATAGATTTCTGAAAGGAAGCAAGAGTCTCTTCAAGAGTCCGTTGAAAAAGCTGAACTGTGAAGGAACTTCCATGCTGAGACTCAGAATTCGATGAGGTTCTCTGTGATTGCATAGCACCACCCTGCCACAACATTTCAGTTAACTATGAGGAGCAGGTAAGGCAAAATGTAAAATTTACTCAAAACAAATTAGACAATTTTGCTGCACTTTTGAGTCGATAACCAGTTCAGAAAGATGGGCAACATTAAGATCAAAACCAGAAAGTACATATATTTCATTGTCCATACATTCATTGTTGAAAGCACCCCAGCTTCAGCAGTGGAAGGTTTATCAGACCTCGCCAACCAGCTACTTGAAAGTTCTTCCCTTGTTTCAGCTCCTGTTTTCTTTGTTTTGGGGGAACCAACTGCCAGGGATGTCCCATCCGTAAATGATGGAGCAGTGCTTATCCTTTCAGCATAACTGGAAAACCTCCGGGGAAGGGACAAATTTGGACCAACATAATCCATGTTAACCTGTGCTGTACTGCCTCTTGTAGATAGAGAAAGAGATGAGGAAATTGAGGAAACATTTTCGGAAGATCCATAGGAAGCCTCTTGGTTGGATGTTTCCCTGACACGCAAATTTCCCAAGCTTAGACTTGAGCTTGTTAGTAAACTTGTGCTCTGGCTTGTAGGAAATGTCACATCTTGCAAGCCAGTTAACATTGATCCCGATGTCAGATTACTAGAAGTTAATGCTGCAAATCGTGAAGGAACATTAACTGATTGACGTAGTTGGTTCAGTTTATCAGATAATCTCTCACCTCCCCAAGCTTCTGGAGGAGTAATGGAGGAAGGAGTACTAGAGGAAGTGTCAGAATTCTTTGAAGATGCAGCAGGAGTAGATGCAAACTGAGAGAAGCTAGAATATGTATCATCCTGCATGATTACAGATACATCAAATCACTGCACAGCATGGGTGAAATGAATGAATCATATTGATGGTTAAAAGATCCATCAAATTCACTGAACCCATAGCTAGTGAATATTCAAGTAGTTTAGAGAATCAAAGAAGGAACCAGCCTCTTCTGTTCAACGTCACTAAATAAAAAAACCAGTCCCAGAAAATTGTCCATAAAATATAGGAAATTATGCCTTCTACAGGTGATGATTCCATTTGCTGGAAAATAGACATTAATCATTTTAATTACGCCATCAGTGATAAAGCAAATTATGAAAAAACATACTCAGTATAATATGGAAATATTTGTTTTGCCTTTGAGCTTCTGACTGTTCATGAATTATACAGTAAACCCAGGATTTACATTGATTTGACCAACTTGGAATTATGTAGAAAATAAATCTTTGAATTATAAACTGAATAAAAGGACCATAACCCATTTGAAACTTTCAGAAATGCAACATAACCAATCATCAAACTTCTATAAATTGGTATTTCTGCTGTAAGTGTTACTAGTACCATTAACAAAATAAGAATTTTGATAGTTTTGAAATAAATGCTCCTTCCTAAGATTGTCTGAACGTAATCAATCATCTTCAAGTAGTTTGCAGGAAAAACTTACTAGTACAGAGCACTTAAAAATAAATAGAAATAAATGAATCTATAGATAGCACAAAACTTTATGCACTAATTATGATACAACAAGGTAAAATGGTTCCATTAAAAGTCATCCAAGGATCAGGCATACATAATGAATCTTTCCAAGTTACATATAGTTTTGACTGAGAAACAGATTGTTTAACCGTATAATGCATCATTAGTTGTTTCTAAAGTCACCTTGTATCACTTTCTATTGCTAATTTCACGGTACTATCTTAACCTATCAACTCTGCTCATAGATCAAAAATGATCCAGAATTTATTTCCTAAAAGATAGCACTGTATCCCAATTTTAAATCCATAAATTAGGCAATTAGCACTAAGATCTACGAAACTTTGATCTCAATACATTTCATCTAAAAAGCACACACTAATGCTCCCCCTTTCCACACACAAAAAAAAAAAGAAAAAAAGAAAAAGAAAAAAGAAAAGATCCAAAAGAATGATCAGACTAGGAGTACAAGAGAGAAAAGATTAAAACTAGATTATGGATATCAACAAAGCCCCTTCAAGTCCTATCCTGAATGACACAAACTAAAGCACCATACCTGTTTAGACGTTGATGTAGACTTCCAGTCCATAATTGGATGGATATCACTACCCCCATCCTCTGAAAGAGGGAACCTCCGGGAAGAAGGAAACAGCAGGGACAGTTTCTTATCATGGTCTTTCTTTATACCATCATGGTCATCCCACAGTTTATCCAGTGAGGGAGTAATTGGCTGAACATCCACAAGAGGAGAGAAAACCTCCATATCATCCTTGATATTATAACTACGAGGAGCATGTAATCTGGCCAAAGTTCCACCTGCCCATAGACTACTACGGATAGGGGTTTCCTCAGCTGCAGATAAACTGGAACTAGTTGAGACGGATGAACTACTGCCTGCAAGAAATGAAAATGAGTCTGCTGATGAGACTGAACGACCAGAATTTCGAGATCCTGAGACTGCTGTGGCAATTGAAGAGCCTGTTGATGCAGATGGCAGTGGGTCAGGCATAAGAACTGAGTCCTCTACAGCATCACCCAAAAGTACAGTTTCAATTGGGCTGTTGTTTTCATTTACGATAACAGGTTTTGATCTTTGCCAGCAAAGACTTGTAACAGCCTGACGAGCAGAATATTACATGTTGTCAGTGGAAAAGTTGAACTAAACAACTACATAAGAAGAAAAAAAAAAAAAAAGGAAGTAAAGTAAAAGTCAGATCAGAAAAAACATATGAAAAAAAACATGACTAATTTTGGCAACAAATCTCATGGTCAATAAAACCATCTGCATAACAATATAATACAGTTAGGTACATATTAATCATGCTGTCAATTAGCCACAAAGCTAATAACTATGGAATACTCCTCCCCAGTGAATATCAATAAACATGATTCACTGTTATAAGAAATAACCATTAACATTCCAATAAGAGGTGAAGGTGCAACAATCATGAAAAGAGGCAAATTGCTTCTTGCTTGTACAAGAAAATAATGACACCAACAAGTTTCCTTCTCCAATTCTGATAGCAAAAATGAGGCAAATGAACCTGTAAGAGACCAATTCCTATTAAACTACATATTTTCTGAGTCTCTACAGGTAAACCATTTTTTCTCTTCCTATCTACTACCAAAGTTACTGAGGAAGAAACTGACTACTGTAGATTTCCCATAACATGGCTTGAATGAGTTGTTGGATAAATAAAGACCTTAATATTTGGTCAAATAAATAAATAAATAATAATAACAATAAGAGTTCTCACAGATCTTGGAACAATGATCTTTAGATATGGTTGCATGTGCAATTGATACTAGGCATTGAACAGAAAGAAACAAAAGCCAATTATCTCTTCTCCCTTTTCCTATTTTGGGCACCGCATGAAAGTGGAAAAGATGGGAAAATATTAAAATTCTGAATTTCTAATGAAAAAAGACAACCACATAGAATAAAAACTCAGGAAAATGTTTGTAGGTCAACACATACTATATAACCAAACTTAAAATATAATGTACCTTAACCACACACTTCATAATTGAAAAGAAATATGTCCACAAAAAAAAAAAAAAAAAAATCACCTCAGAGTTTCCAAAAGCACGAAGAACAGTCAAAGGTTGGGGTTTTAAACGAACATCATAGAATACAATGCGGCCACTGCTTGTTCCAGCTGCCAGTGTTAATCCGTCATCCGTGAATGATAGTGAAGAAAAAGGTGCCTCATAAGGAATGACGAATGAGGGCCTTCTGGATCCTGAGTCAAACACGTACATTTTCTTGTCCAGACCAACAGTAGCAATTACCTTCCAGAGAATCATTAGAGTAATTTGGGCTCAGCAGAAAGCGAAAAAGTGATAAGAAGATATCAGAGCTTTGGAATCAGAAGGAATGTTCAGAATCATTAAGAAAATAAACCTTGTCATTTGATGGAGAGAAACTAACACCAGAAGTTGGTGCAGAGTGTTGCTTCAACCATGAGGTCTGCAGGGTGGAAACAATCACTGTTTAATACGTAGGATCGTAGACAAAGGTAGAATAAAAAGCAAGCAAGAACCAATAAAGGGGAAGTGAGAGTAAGAAAGATGCGATGTTGTCCAGCAAAGAGGATAACCAAAGGTTACAAACAGGCCTAGAAATCCTACTGGAAAACAAATCTTAAGTGTTTGACCCAATTTAAGCTCATCAAGATAAAGAAAATGAACCTTTGGACCACGACCAGTTGTATCCCACAGGTGGACGGATCCATCATCACCAGCAGTCACCAAAAGGTGCCTACTTATTCTAGAATAATCAAGCACTCTCAGGACCTAGTTTCAGAATCATCAAAGAAAGATCTGAAATATCAGAAATCAAAATGGATCAATAACAAACAAAAATTCAACAACAAATGCCAAAAGCATTTTTAAAACCATAAGTTGGATTGGAAAGACCTGTTCATTTGGATCTTTTAATTCAGCAGCCCTTGCACCAGAAGCAAGGTTGTGAACTATAAGATCCCCATTGAGACTAATAGAAGCTAAATGCTCATCTTTGCAATTGTGCATTACACCAGTGACGGCATCAGTATGGCCTTTCAACCATTTGATGCAACGTTTACGCTGCATATCCCATATTCTTACAACTTGACCACTGCCCCCTGAACAAATGTATCTGGATGGTTTATTGCTAAAGCTGATGGTTGAGATAGACTCCTGTAGATTGTGCTTCAAATGTTTAACAGAAGTATTTGAGCCACAAAAGAAAAAATATATGGAACACAAGCACATAAGTGAAGTTCAACATAAACAGGTCATCTTACTTTCTTAATGCCAACAGATGACCTTAACCACCTCCCAGGGCAATGCTTTTCTGCTTTGCATTTCTTATATAAAAGTAGGGAAATTTTCATTCTTCCCATTCTTAAGTATCATTAGCAGGATTCAGGCATTAGGTTAAATTTCATTTAATTATCTCAGAAAGGAGATTTTTGACTCACTCTAGTATATGCAACTGTTTAATTTTAAAGAGGTAATCAACTAATCAGAAGTAGATCTCAGAGTCATGCCCAAAAACGCTAAAAGTCATTCAAACTCAAAACTTCCTGATATTGTATTTTGTAAAATCTTCAGGATGCAGATATAGTACTATGTGATACAATTCACTAAAGTGTGGATCAGTTCTTTTTGATCTCTTTTATCAGAGATGAGCAAAATCAGTAATCAGTCAATGATTAGAGAACTAAGTAATGTTGGAGGCTTACCCACGTACATTTATCCCATCTACCTAAAACTAATGGAACCAGAAATTTTTCCACTTTCCAATTAATCAATTAAAAAATGATAAAAGTAGAGAAGCACGAAATTGCCTCAATATTATCGCCACTGTCGCTGCCTGCTACAGGAATAGTGCCCAAACTCTGGCCATTTTTCCTCCACAGTGATATTTTCTTATCATCTCCTGCACTGGCCACCACGAAGTCTACAGGGAAAACGTTCAAGTTCAGACAAAAAGATTTAAAACTGCAAAGATGCACCAAACCCAGGAAATGAACAGTGCAACAGATCAAAATTAAGTGTTTGCATATCTCCATTTGCACAAAAACAAGGGAGCAAAATATGAACATTGTACTGACTAGTGTGGTTCCACTTGATAGAGTTGACATGGAAACCCGGGGAGGGAGTGTAGTTGAGAATGCAGGGATCTCGAGGTTCAACGGAGATATCGAAAAGCTTCACGGTGTCGCCACCGCTTGCCGCCAAAAGGGTCTTTATCGAATCCGTTGAATTCATTAGTCTTGCTCTGACCTCTTCAGACGGTTTTGGTGAAAGAATTAAAAGAATCTACTTTTGTTTTTGTTTTTGTAAACTCCTGGTAGCAATTTGATGGTGGAATTTGAAGTTCTTCAAAGATTAAATGAAGCGAAAAGATGAAAATGCTGGAATTTTGAAGGAAAGGGGAGAAAGTGTTGGTGATAGTGGTGGTGGGTAAAGATGATCATAGCTGGTTTCTGCTTTTGGTTTTTTGAAGATTTTGATTTTGAAACCCTACTGAGAACTGGGAAGAGAGAAGGGGGATATGGTGGGGACTGTTGAATTCAAAAAAAGTTTGGGCCGAAGAAGCTAAAAGTGGGCGCTCTCCCACAATGCTGTTTTATATTTTATTTTATAATATATATACATATATAATATAGAGAGAGAGAGAGAGAAATACAAATATGTTAAATTCTATTTGATTTTTGTAATGCGGAGAAGGGTTTAGGAGACATTTAGAAAAGCAGGCGGCAAGAAGTAATTTTATTCTTACATGTGTAATATATAGTTTTAAAAAATAAAATAAAATAAAATAAAGAGATAAATCGGCACAACTCCGCTACTTTTGATTTCTTGGACTAAAACATAACTGTTTAAAGCTGTTGACTTGTTGGATACCAGATGGTCTAAAAATATTTTGGTGATGGGGTTTAGGCACATAAGTGAAGAAGATGGAAGCCACTACCATCCGAGATGTGCAATATAGATGCTTTTTGAGATGAAGGAGAGCTGAGCTTGTACAGGCAGTTATTAGTAACACCAAAAGGCAAGAACAATTGGGCACCCAAAGATCTCCTAACGAGCCAGTTGAGTGAGCCTAGGCATATGAAATCACCATGATGTTTCCAAATATCTTCATTTTCTGTGTTTTTTTTTTTTTCCTAAATCGTTTGCTGGCTTATGGCCCCGACGTGACATCCTCAGTGTAACGGGTGAAATTATGAACACACCTTCTCATAGAAAATGAAATGAAAGCTTGTTTAAATCAAAAATAATAAGCACACAACAAGCTAGAGGAAATCTGTGTCCAGTTGGGAGTTTGGCAATAAGATGATACAGATGTTTACCATCACAATAGGAGCATTTGTGGTTCCCATGATCTTAAACCAAAAGAGGAGTTCAAAACTGACCAATATGTACAAGTGTGCATATCCTGACTCGGGAAAAGGAAAAAGAATTCAAGAAACTTCATGGTTTACTACTACAGGTAAGCACTTGTCTCAGTACCGAACCAGACAGGCTTTGGTAGTGCTAATCATGGCACATCACTGGAAGTTCAGGTAAGCCTTGTCCCCAGGTTCAAGAGATTTTTCAATTGTATCGGCCGCAGCTACAGTTGTGGTACTTCAAGAGTTTACACCTGAAAGTAAGAACTGACAAAATTTCACTAGGATGCTGACAGCTTCTTCTTTTTCTTGTTTAACTTGAAAGAATTAGGATCTAATATTACTTAACAAAGACAGAAATCAGTCAATGTTCACCCCCCTTGATATGCAGTCATCTCTCTTAAAAAGGAGGTGTGAATGATAATACTGAATAGTAGTTTTTTTCTCCAACCCTTTGCGCCATATCATACATCACCAAGTTAAAAGATCTATCTGTGGATATGCAGCCATCTCTTTTAGAAAGAGGATGAAGGATAACACAATCCTCGGTGAACCAATGTGCATCATGTTCTTGGGCCAGGGAATGACAGAAAATATCCAAGGTCAGAAGAGCTACAGAAGCAGACATACTTCAATTTTTTTTTTTTTTTTTTTTTCCTTCTTTTTGTGTTGGTTAATTTGATTGGCCTTATTTGGTTGGGATTCTTCTTCTTCCCCCTTTTTTTTTTTTTTTCCTCCTTCCTTAACTTTTCAATCCAATGGCCAGCCCGTTTCACCTGCCCCTCACTGCTGCACAGGTTTTTTTCTGAATCCTGTCCGAACTAGTTTTCTTGGTTTTTTTTGATTGAACATGTATCTTCTTATATGTTTTGTTGAATGGTGTGTATTTATCTTGATATCTTCATGTATAGGTTGAGATAGATTTATGTATGTGCATACACTGTCACACTTGGTTTAGGCAGTAGCCTTCGTGGGCATAGTTGTGCATGCCTATATTTGGTATATCTGTTTCCCATTTCTCTGCACATGAATGTGTATACTTTGTGTACTTGTATAGTTGTATGTATCTATCTTTATAGCTTCTTTGATTCTGAATACTTGGTGCCATATGTGAAATAGCTCTTGTTTCCACTGCCTCTGCACTTATAACTTTTATCTATGTAATTTCTTCAGATAAAATGTAAATCTATGCTTATCTTCTGTTATAATTCTTGTGTTATTTTACCCATATTTCTTGAACTTTTTTCCCCCTTTTCTTTTGCCCCTCTCTTCTTTGGGTCAAGCATCTAAAGATGATTTTGATCTGGTACTTTAGGTTGGGACTTATTTTGTTAGCCAGTACTACCAAGTGCTACAGCGTCAGCCCGATTTTGTTCACCAATTCTATGGTGATGCGAGCACCATGCTTCGGATTGATGGCAACTCTAGAGATACTGCGACATCAATGCTGGTACACCATGATCTACTGGAGTTAGTTTTAATTTGCTACAACTTTCTTTAAATGCTGTGGCCAATAGAGATATCAATTATTTGATGAAGTTGTTTGCTCTGTTCTTACATTTGATCTCTTAATCTTGACAGTATACTGTTTTAAACATTTGTATTGCTATAAAAGTTTCTCTCAGAGTTTTGGCAGTACACAATAATGGTTCTTTATTTTGGGGTAAAGATAGGAGTATGTCAAGAACTTAACTTAACGTTTCTGTAAAGATAGGAGCCCTAGTGTTTTTGCTTTCAAAGAAAAGGAAAGAGAATAATAACTAGTGTACTGCATGGCCTCTAGTACTTGAGGCCATTTTCTTAAACTAAGTTATTAAATAATGAATTTTATGTTTATGGGCATCATTCAAAGATAATTTCATATTCAGTTAGAATTTGGTAGTACTGTTTAAATTTATCCTTCAAGGTTATTCTGTCAACAGGTATTGTTATATTTTTCCAAATTTATCAAAAAGCAAGACCACTTTGTTTCCCTTTTCCTTCTTTTAACATTAGTTTTCACTTCTTCTTCTTGATTGCGTTATTTGTCTCTAAGAACATTACCTGGGGCCTTAGTTTACTTTTTCAAAACTAGTTTTAGCTTATTATTTAATTTAATTTGTGTTATTTATTATTAATATTATTTTACTTTCTTTTTACTCGTATCTGATGCAAATTATAAACTTTCTTATCAAATATACTTGTTCTTTTGCAGCATATCCATGCCCTAATTATGTCGCTCAACTATTCCGAGATAGAAATTAAGGCAGCACATTCTTTGGAATCTTGGAATGGTGGTGTTTTGGTTATGGTTTCAGGTTCTGTACATATAAAGAATTTCAATGGGAGGAGGAAATTTGTGCAGACATTTTTTCTTGCACCTCAGGAGAAAGGTTACTTCATTCTCAATGATATATTTCACTTTGTTGATGACGAACAAATTGTCCAGCATCCTATTACCTATTTAGCGCATAATAATCTTGACCACAAGCTAAATGCTTCAACTGCAGCTCGAGAGCAAGGTAAAAAATCTTGGTAGAGTCTTCTCCTGATATTTACTGGTTAATATAGAATAGGACTTCACATTTTTGAAAATTGCAATTCATGAATGATGTGGAGGATGTTAAACTTTGGATTTATGATTTTTTCTTCAGTTTCTAAGTATGCAATGAGCAATGATATACAAGCAAGGGACTTTACTGCTGCATCAAAACTTGAGGAAAATGGTCCGGTTGATAGCTATAGCTTTCCAGAGGAACGGCTGCAGAAAGTCTCTGAAGCAGAAAATATTCTTGAAGAAAATTATGCAGTACAATCAAATGGTTCACTCCACAATTCAATGAAGCCTTTGCAAGACCATTTGTCTGTTTCTGTTGAAGATACTGTTGGGGAGCCCCAGAAGCACACTTATGCATCTATTGTAAGCAAGACATTTTAAATCTAGTATTTCAGTCTTCTACAGTATAAACTGAATCTGATGATCTTCTACATTTTCTTATTTGCTTTATCTTGCTTGGATTAACAGCTTGCTAAAGGACAGACTGCCCAAGCAACACAAGGAGTACCTCCTCAGACAGTTAACAAGGCTACATCCCCATCTTCAGAGTGGCAACATGTATCAGAACTTCCTAGTCAATCATCTATTGCATCATCAAACGCTATTGAAAGGCCTGGAATGGAAGCTGCGGAAGAAACTTCAGCTTTAGAAGATGAAGGTTACAATTATTTCTTGGTTTTATCTTCTGATCCTCAGGGATGAAACTCCGACCTATTAATAACATAATGTTTGTCTTCTATTTCCTTTTATTTTCTGCAGTGGAAGTGAAGTCTGTTTATGTAAGAAATGTGCCAACTACCATGGCTGCTTCTGAAATTGAAGAGGAATTCAAGAAGTTTGGCAGACTTAAGCCCGATGGTGTAGCTATTAGAACACGGAAGGTTTGTTCTCCATCTATCTAAGCTTTTTGTATTTTTGCCTCCATGAACAAGTCTGACAATTGGAACTTATTTGAAATTGCTTACCAGGATATCGATATCTGCTATGCATTTGTCGAATTCGAAGATGTTGCCGGTGTCCAGAATGCAATTAAGGTCTGGTTACTTATCAAAGAATGCAATAGAGAACATCTGGGTCTTGCCTGAATTTCTGTTTTTGCAAAAAATATTCAAAGTGATAAACCTGATTAATGCCTAAGTAATCTAAGGAGATTTACCAAACAGCATCCATGTGTTTATTTGGTTCAATTTTTGGTCTCTTTCTATCTCCTTGGAAAGAAAGGGATAAATTGAAGTGACGTGTGTGTTCGTGTACTCACACTATTTAACAATTCTAATGGTCAAATATGCATTTATGTGTCTGTCCTTGTCCTGACATAATTACTTCCATTACATATATGTGAAAAAACTTATTTGCACTCGTTTCTTTGTAGGCATCCACAGTGCAGGTTTCTGGGCACCAACTCTACATTGAAGGGAGGAGACCAAACAGGGGCATCCCAATTCGCGGAAGTATGTAACTGTATCCTGTCTTGGTTTACAAAATAAATGATCCCCATCAAATCTTTACCATTACATGCTGAGAACAATTAAACCAACTTGACCTTGTTAATATACTTTTACTCCCACTGACACGTCCAGATGGTTGAACTTTTCTTAACACAGGAGGAAGGGGTAGAGGCCGGATTAGCTACCCAATGGAAGGAGTAAGGGGACGGTTTGGTGGTCGGAATTTTGGCAGGGGAAATGGCCTAGAGACAAATGATCGGGAATACAGTAGGCCAAGAGGTAATGGATTTTACAGGCAGGGTCCTCGTCCAGAAAGAGTGTTTTCAAACAATCAACAAGGTTCGAGAAATGGTCACAATTCATCAGAATGAAAGGCAGAAGCTCTCTTTCACATGGTGGAAAATTTTGAGTCTATTTGAAGTGATTGAAAACTTCACCTTTTTATAATTACAAATTTTAGCATTATTATCTTTTTACTAGTGCTTAAATTAGGTTTGCTGGAGGAAAAAAAAAAATTGCAATACCTTTTTGGGGGTAATTTATCAGTTGAATTTTGTCATTGATATATAACACACACACTAATGAAATGTTTTATGCAGTTTTGGATATGCTATTTTCTTCAAACCCTGCCAGGCGATTGTTCATTTCTCTATTTTTCTTCTTTTATTATTATTTTTTTAATATCTAGAGATTGATCAATTTGCATGTAAGGCTTACATGAGTGTTACAATTCTAGTTGCATTTTACTGCAGAGTATGCCCCTATATCTTTCAAAGAATTTCCCATAAGATTTCCCACCAGAAACCAGAAATTGTCATAATCTGTGGAATTTGTACCCACTACAGCTTTCTTATCTTTCCGGGGGGGGGGGGGGGGGGGGGGGGGGGG
>JAXGGT010000070.1:23393-41933 GCA_035583425.1 Marsdenia floribunda | reverse complement strand
ATAAAATAATTATACTAAACACAACAATCTTTTTATCTGGAAAGGTACCTCTAATATACTATTTTTTATTTATAAATATTTATTTATAAATTTAATTACTACATAATTAATATTAAAAATACACACATATATTGATCTGGGCAAGATTTCCTAATCAGGTTTAGCCTCCAAATATATAGGTTTAGAAGTATCAACCCACGCTGCAAGAATACTAACAAAAGGTCTACACGAAGGAGGGATTTCCAGCAGACTCTCCGAAAGTCAAGTTAGACAATGCATCAGAAAGAGTCTAAAGGATTCGACTGTTATACGCGAAAAAATCCTAGATTGCAAAGTATTGTTGAGAGAGAAAATTTGGAGAAGAAGATGAATAGTAAACACACCTAGACCTCTGCCCCCTCCTGTGTATTTATACCCTTGATAAGCAAAACCCCTTTTCCCTTTAGATGTAAGGGGAGGGGAGTTTGATCTCCTCCTAGATGGACAAGAGAAAGTTTGGAGAAGAAGATGAATAGTAAACGCACTTAGACCTCTACCCCCTCCTATGTATTTATACCCCTGATAAGCAAAACCCCTTTTTCCTTTAGATGTAAGGGGAGGGGAGTTTGATCTCCTGGACGAACAAGTGGCATATGTCTGTTGAGAAGAGACAGTGGAGAGTAGTTACCTTTTGAAGTGTGATTATGACAAGGGGTAACATGTCTTTCATGCATTAAATATCCTCAACCACTTTGCACTTTGTGATAAGAATAATAATAAAATATTACCGAATCCCATTAACTTCTTCATAAAAGGCATAAAGTCTACCATGTTAGCAGAGCACTAGACATAACCCGCAAGTACCAGTCTTCACATCAAGCCAAACTTACACCACTCTGAAGAGAAGCCTCCACTAGCCAAAATTCCATTTAGATATAAATACACAACTAAAGCTAATACAATGGAACCAAGACTTTATCCTACGTCTTTCTTCATAAATCCATCCGCCAAAAAGGAAATTGGGGCACACCATAAAGGGATTTGCAGCTACCAGGAGCCAGATGAGAATGCATTCACTGTCAGTGAGCTATACCCAGCCTACTGTAACTGAAATTGGTGCCAGGCTATTTATCCCTGTCACACCAAATGAACTATCACGACTTTTGAAGAATGCACTTCTCGTATAGAGCAAGGATATCCTTTTTATTCGGATTCTTCAATTGCAGCAACTCCGACCCAAAATTATGCTTAGTCAGTTCTTGTTTCAGTTTCTGTATGGTAAACTTAGTGTAGTCTTCAGTGTTGGTCTGCTGGCTCAGGGTGTCATCATCACCCTTGAATACTGAACCACCATCTTCAGGAGTGCTCAACTTAAAAGGGCTATTGGTACTCTTGGACCTCTTGTTTCCTCTGCTTGGCTTGTCGTTAATCCCCGCATCATGAATGGAGTCCACACCCATTTCATATTCATCTATTCTCAAACGTTTCCCATGTGATGCCGTCTTCAGTTTGCCATCCAGAGCAGTTTCGTTTAGCCGCATTGCTGTTAATTTTTGCTGGAGCACGTCAAGCTTTCCCTGTGTAGCTTGAAGCTGAACAGAGAGTGCTTCAGCCCTGTTATTTGCTTCTGCACGAGCTGCACGCTCACTCTCTAACAATGTCTCCAAGACTTGAACGGTACTAGCTCTCTGCTCATTGTTTGACTTTAACCATGACTCTATTTCTCCCTCCCTTTCTTCCAGCTGTGCCTCCAAGGTTCTCACCCTCGACAGGGCATCCATCTCTGCTGCACGATACTTATCCACTTCATGCCTGAGATCTGTTTTCTGCCTCTCCAGGGTTTCCACGTGTCTCTCTGCTCGCTCTATTTGTGCCATTCTCTCCATTGAGATTCTCTGCATTTCAGTTCTCTCTTTTTGGGCCACAGCTGCTTCAGCTCTAGCTTGGTCAGCCAGATCTGTTGCTCTTTTAGCTTCTCTTTCTGCAGATTTACATCTTTCTTGAACTTCTTCAAATCTACTAAATTCAGACTGGTATTTCTGCTGCAAATGGTCAATTTCCTGCTGCAGGATTCTTCTCTCTTTTTCAAATGAATGTCCAGTAGCATTGCTATTTTCTAACCTCTCTCCTAATTCTTTTATTTCTTGTTTTAGGGCTGATACTTCAAGTTCATAGTTCTTGATCTTTGAATCAGCAGCCTACAGGCAACACAATAGTTGATTAAAGGTATATGGCTAGAACTATTTGTTATTTGGCAAGTACCTAGCATAGCACAATGACACGAAAATCTCACCTTCAACTCTAGATTCAAAGTTGTCAAACGCTGCTCTGCCTGCTCAACTTTGGATGCCTTGCTCTTAATTTCCTCTTCCTGCAGTATCACAATAACAAAAGATAGAAAACAAAAACAAAAATAGTGAAAACCCTTTCATTGAAAAAGAAAGACCCACTACCAGTCAGAAGCATACATGCACAGAGACAGAAAAAAGGAAAACCACATCTGCACCTTTTCAGACAACAAAGTTGCAAATTCTGCCCTTAGAGTATCTTCCCTTTGTTGTGTCTGCATGTTAGTACGATCTTGAACAGCTGCTGCCTTCTCAAGGGCATCTTTTGCTTGTCTAAAAGCGCTATCAAATTTGCGCTTCCACTCCTCAGCCTCTTCCTGGGCAGATTTAACCTGCTCCCGTGCAGCTGCTAGCCTTGCTTCAGCAGCAGCAGTTCTTGATTTATGAAGAGAAATATCTGCATTAGCTTGCTCATCCTCAGCCTTCTGCTTAGCCAAAAGTTGTTCATACTTCCTTTTCCATTCAACTGACTCCTGCCTGGTTGAATCCAATGTTTTGGATATACTGGAACATCTTTCCTCCAATGAACTGCATTTACTTTGCAAATTTGTAATACGACTCATGTAATCATCTGCTGCCTTCTTTTTGCTACTCATAGCATCTTCATAACGCTTCAAAAATTCAGACTTTTGTTGCATAGCATCTTCCAGTTGCTTGTTTCGTAAATTTAGTTCATTCTCAAACTTCAGGCACTTCAAAGCAAGGGAACTCTTCTCTGACCGTGCTTGATCCATTTGCTTCATAATGAGGTCCTGAAATGGACCTTCCAGACTGAAGGAAGGAATACAATTACCCATAAGCTGCAGTATTAAACCATATGAACAGAAAAACACTAAACACAAACCTTAGTTGCAAGAAAGCAGCCAGCTTCTTCCACTTTTCTGGACCATGGCAATTAGAATCATAATTGGAAATAAGACCATCAAGAACCTGTTATAGCAATAGCAGACCATACAATCCAATATTAAGTTATTTGTTTAGATCATTAATAAACTCCATCCATTCCAAAATAACAGTCATGATTGAATTTTTTTTTTTTTTTCCCTCCTTTTTCCCACTAGGAAATCTACAGTATCTAGTAACTCTGTATAGATTACATTACAAATTTCCAATTCGTAAATTTATCCTTTAGCATTTTCACAATAATTAATTGATATTGCCGTCAGAGATATTGTCATTTTTTCTTAGAAAGAGAACATCATGTCTTTAATTTTGGCAGAATATTTGTAATCCAATGAAACGTAATAAGTCTTTTTCACTAGTAATCAAGGCAACCGGATCCTTTTCTTAATCCTCATGGAAGTTTCAAAATGGATTATTATTAAAGGTAGATATTCCAGCACAGAGCATTCTTCTACCAAACAAGAAGGCTGGTCAGTGGATCCTTACTTTGAGGACATTCTCTACTTTGGCGTCGGGAGTATGACAAGCTTTTCTCAGTTCACTCTCCATTTTCTGTATGGCATTTGAACATTGCACATAAGCCTCCCTAAAAGCATCCCTTCTAATTTCCTGCATCAATATCCAGTTCACATTACAAGGAGAACGGATCAACATTAACATGAGGCAAAGAATCACGTCTGAGAAGCTTGAGGCATTATCATGCCCCAGAAGATGGACTGAACCAATCAACAGAATGAAAGTCCAATCGAATGTAAAATTTAAAAGTTAATGACATGTTTTCCCTTCAAATGATACACAAGTCATTACTGAAACAAGATCATATGCAATTTTTTATTTCTTGCAATTTGAACTGAATAAGTACTGAAAAGAGGAATCACATCAACTGGGCATTACACGCCTATCAAATATGCCATTTACTGAACATAGAAAACACACGCAACAATACTCTAGATATAATACATCTTTTTTTGGGGGAAGGGTATCTAAGGGGGACTTTGCAAGGCTAACAAGTAGAGTGACATGTGAATGGCTGTGATTTTCAACGATGCGCACTGCATTCGTTTACCCTCAACTAAATGTTAGCTACAATTTCAGCCCAATGCTGAATGGTAATGCAAAATAAATTTAACTCAACAGTACACCTAAGTATGCATGAAATTGCCATGGTAGTTTAGACATGAAGCATGTCAAAAATCAAAGGTTCATTAACAAAAAGCAGCAATCAGAACAAACAAGCAATGGAAGTGTATACCTCAAATGCCTTCTTCAAAAAGGTATGAAGACGCTTTTCATATTTTTGCCGTGTTGCACCAACGCCTATAGCAGTATCATTGAATGCAGCTAGTGATTTTTGAGTTGCATCTTCATGTGCTTCTCTTAGTGCACCCTACAACACAATATTATAGATAAAGATTAGAAACTAACAGCATTTACTAGAATGTGGTTTAGAAGAGATAATTACTTCATCAGGAGGCTTTGAACGGTCAAAAGAAGACATATAAACTTCAGTAGCCATATCATATGCTCTTTGACCCTCTGACTCTTCTACACTCTGCACAGAAGAAGCAAATAAATAAGAGACAAAGAAATAATAGCACAAACACGATATAACTTCCGCTAAAATTGCATATATTGAAAGATGAAACTACTTGCAGTTTTTACTGGTAAGCATTAATCATCAAATATGCATCTCAGTGGACTAACTTTTACAATATTACTTGCTTCTCAGATGAGTTCTTAAATGCAGCATCTTTATGTAAGATCCATTATTTAACCAAAGCAAGTGACAGAGCAGGAAACAAACACAGGTGGAGAGATAAAACACCAAAAAGTTAGGGGAAAACATAAGTGGATTCTTTTGAAGAACTGGAAGCAATGCACCATACCAGGGCAGAGGCATGGGGAAAGAAAGGACTCCAAAGAAAGAAATCAGGGTTCCCTGTGCTTCTCCACTTAAAGGTTGAGAATTCTATGTGTGTTGATTCAGCATAGGAGAATGGAAGAAACTCAATTCATGACTGCACTCTAGCAAAATCTAAGCAAAGCTTATTTTTTACCCACAGTTATCTCTTTGGAGTTTAATAAACTCTATCAAGCTCCAACCTGCTATATACAGTAAGGCCAACTACATTAGAATCAGGGTATAAGAGACTCTAATTGAGTTCCTTCCATTTACATATATGGCAAAGCCAGCTTCATCAGACTAAGATGGCCAAGTAGATGTGTAAGTTTCCAAGCTAGCTCCACATGGTAAATAAAGAACTGGAATATTTCAAGTTGGTGTTTAGCTTTCCATAACTCCAAGGTATTGGCATGTAATCCTTTCTTCTCTTTTACACCATGGGTTATAGACGATGAAATGTCTTTTCCTTTAAGAAGTCATTAACTAATATAATGTAAGAGGTATCCAATAGTGCAATGGCGATGTTATGCCATTAGTGACTAAAATGAATCATTAGACCAAAACAAAAAAAAAAAAAAAGAAAAGGAACTCAAATATTACACAAATGAATTCAGATGCAAAATTTTGAAAATTAAAATACTTATTACAACCAAAACCAGTACCAACCTGCCACGAGGAGGTTATTGTAGGCACTGCACCTTTATTAAGAGCATCAAGGAAGGACTGCGTGATACGAGCAAGAATAGGCCCAGTCATTACAGTGGCCCCCACTTGTTTAGGCCTTGTCCTTTCAAAAACAAACCTTGTTAGACCATCAAGACCAGATCTAAACTCTGGTCTTAATTTGTCGAGCTGCATTTGTAAATTAAGAAGGAAAAGATTAATACTACTAAAGAACATTATACTGAGTGAACACAAGAGAGAGAAGCAGAAAATTAGCGTGAAGGAAAATTCACAGACCGGAATTTGATCAAGTCGTTGAAGCTCATTTTCGTTGCTCAAAGGCCGCACAAGGGTGAAGCATTCTCTGTCTGGAAAAAGAGCTTGAATGGACTCCCGAATCTAGCAGTCAACATCAGATTTGATAAACAAATCCTCTAAACATGGATAAGAAAAATAACAGTAGCAGCAGCAGTAGTAGTAGTAATAGCTGAGGTAGTCTAGCGGTGAATTCTTTTACAAATTCAAGTGAAGGCAGAAAAATAATTTTTCTAAAAGATAAAAGAAATAACAAAGTTGATGGAGAAAAAAAATAAATAAATAATTACAACAGAAAAAAACCAACAGTGTGTTGTAAACGTGTTCAACTCAGTTTTAGATGCAACTTATTACAGGTAGAGAAGCTGAATGGACAACTATTAACTGCAGTGAAACAAAAAAAGAAGGATGGAGATAAATAAACCTCATTTTTAGCAGCTACATCTCTCCCACCACCTTGAATGGGCCTCAGAGCAAGCTCTAAATAGTCACGAGGTGTTATTTTCCTATTATCCTCCACCAAATCCAAGTAGAAGTCCTGCATACTCCAAGACCGGCAAATGAAATTTAAATAGAGACAAGAGTGGGTTTACCACACATCAAAAGATGGCATGTTTCATGCATAGAGCTCCTAAATATTGGTGACAAGTAGGTGGGACAAATGGGCCATAATATTGGTATTACCACTCCCACATAC
Source organism: Marsdenia floribunda (assembly GCA_035583425.1). Lineage (NCBI taxonomy): Eukaryota > Viridiplantae > Streptophyta > Magnoliopsida > Gentianales > Apocynaceae > Marsdenia > Marsdenia floribunda. Next base: position 35,125 of record JAXGGT010000070.1, on the reverse strand, counting down.
TGACAATGAAAAGGACATAGAGATAACTACGACATCTTCCCATGGGAAATGATCAATTTAAGGAGTTGTTATCATATGGTGTCAAATTACAAAACATACAAAATCGATGGAGCTGGAGATAGTTCGTATACCACGTATATAAAAATACAATGTAAGAGATATTTCTGTTCCACATTACCCTGAGAAGCCAAACAAATATTGGAGAAAACTGCCCAAGCTCTGAAGCCGTACTCTTCCCTCCTGATGCCCGAACCCGAATATGCTTAGTCATTTCAGTAACAAGAGAAAGACGATCTAGAGCAGCTTCATCAATACCACCCATCTGAATCAGAGCAAATTTGAACATGTCAACCAAGTTGATCAAGTAAACAGAATATATAAAGACGGCAAAAATAATGAAAGTTATGTGAAAATCTTTTTTTCACAGTAACTACATAAGTGTAAGATCTTCAAGCTGCATAAGGTTAGTCTCTTGCCATGAAGTCCATTGAGTTACATCTCTATGCGAAAATGCACCAACCTGGTTGTATATGAACATGCTGGATAAGAGCACTGCCAAGGAGAATATCTGTGTGCTATATGTCCCCTGAAAATGAGAAGAAAAAAGTCAAGTTGCAAACCGCCTAAATTCAGAAATACAAACGTCCTCACTGTAGCAAAGCAATTAATTCTGAAATATCAATAAAAACTGCAGATTTATGAGAATGAGTTTAAAAAGATTCAGATGCCAGCAAATAGTAGAGAAAAGTGGCTATAAACAAAGAGAGCATTCAAATGACTGGAAATTGCTTCAACCTAAAAGAATAGAATCTAACCGTTTGATCATAAGCATCAATTCCTTCAGTGTCCAGCAGTAAAAGGTTGTATTCAGTTCCATCAAGAGCAGTCCTCTTCAAAGGTGTGCTCCAGAGCCAAATACCTTTAGTACATGGCCGATGAGTTGGCGCAACTTGAAACCCACTGCTCCTCCCAAGAAGCTAAAGCAAATAAAGAGAGAATATTTGAGAAATTAAAGCTGAATTTATCAGCTACTGAGTAGAATATTACTTTAAAGATATGAATTCTTGCAATAAAGTTTATATATCAGTTTCCAGTCAACTATTAAACACTGCTCAGTCTTTTGACATGATATAAAGACAACAACAGTAGCTACAATCCATTACAACGAGCACAATGAGGATGCAATAGGAAACCAAATCGCCATTAATAGTATTTTGCTACAATTTCTCGCCATCATTGTTCAACATAGTTTCTTGTAAGTTATTTACTTTTCAACTTCTCCGAGAACACCCATCACTAGAAGCCTCATTTGTACATTTTAAAACTAGATCTTTTTCACTTTCCTTCTACCAACTTCAAATACTTTGTCATCCTTTTCCCCAACTCTAAGTAGCATTTGGACTAGAAGAAATTGTAGATCTTTAGAATAGATAACTGGTTAATGGGTCCATAATTACAGAGTTGACTGACATATACAGGCTCCAGCGTTACCCGTCCATATGACTCAAAGCCCTATACTTCCACAACCACCTTCTTAGTTTTTGCCTACAGATGCATGAATCATCAGAGGCAAAGCAGATGGCTCTTCCTATTCCCCATTTTATAAAAACTGCCAGTTTACATTACGTTACTGCATCTTGTATATTCCTTAAACAGACCCATAGGATAACTTTGAAGTTTATTCCATCGTATTATGTAAGAAAATGGAAAAACTCAGGTTTGAAAATTATGTCATCGTTTAGTCATCCCTTCGGTAAGGAAACCAAAATTATGATTTTTTATTTATGTTACTCTTTTGTTACAGGTGATTCACAATCAGGTGAATTCAATAGAATGTTGATCAAGCCAATAACACATCTCAAAGATTGCAACCTATAACCAAAACTATGTCAACCATTAATGTCTCTCTAACCGCTCAAGATAGGTGTATCGTGTATACTACACCTAGTTGTTCTAGAGACATTTTGTATATAGTATTCCAGTTTCACTGGCATAACAATCTAGTAATTAACTTGCATTCCACGTGATTATGTGCCACGAAATTCAATTATATAGGGCATAGTTAATTTCAAAATTTGAACTCCAATTAGTAGGCTCATAACGTGAAAAGAACCAGAGTTTTACCGGTAATAATGGTAAAGGAGTAGAGGAGGAATATAGCTAGAATTTGTACAACATTGCAAGCCCTAGAGTGAATAGAAACAGAAAACTTGAAAGGAATTGTCAATTTTGTACAACATACCTGATTTAATATAAAGCTCTTGCCTTGGCGAGCACGACCACAGACGGAAACAACTCCGACAGGCTCTTTAACTAGCTGAAGCACAGCGATTGACTCGGGATCGATCTGGAACTTTCCATTCTCATCGCAGTACACGAAACGGATAGGTCTAGCAGGACCTATATGCAAATTAGAAGACACAGGCGTCGGATAAGGAGGTGGTGGCTCCGGCGAGGGCAATTCCTGCTGCGGCGAGTCACCGGTTGAAGCCCTACTGAAGAATCTCCTCATATTGTTGTGTGCGCTTTTGGAAATTCAACAGTCTTTTTTAGACAGAGAGAGAGAGAGAAAGTAGAGAGGTTTGTAAAGAAGTGCGCTTTGTTGAAAGGCCACGCAGAGAGAGAGAGTTTTTAAAAGATGGGGAGGGAAAATAAGCCCAAATGCCACAGATTTCCAGATGATTTAGGGATTTTTCTTTTACTTCATAAAGATCAGTGAAAGACTAAGGGGAAAGAGTATAATTACCGTTTTGTACGTGTTAAAGCAACCTTCAGTGGGAGAAACGAGTAAGGGTATTATGGGAATACGGCTTATTGGGTTGAGATAGGCAGAGAGAGCCACATCTGTTTTGTTCACCGTAGGTTACCGCCTCTAAGATCCAGCGTGTTTACGAAGCAACGATCACTTTGAACTTCAAGGACACCATCGACTTTTATTTTCTTTTTTCACGGTCAACATTTTTTTTTTTTTTTTTTAGGAAAATTGATAAATTCCATATTTAATATTTATGGTTTTAATGTAATTGAATTTTTTTTTCTCCATTTTTTATATAGTAAGTTTTTAATATGTAATAAATTATTATATTTTTTTTAATACAAAATTTATTGTTTTGACAAATTAAATTTTATGAAAAAATAACTAAATGTATTAACTTATTATACATTGGGAACCAATTAATAAAAAATAAATTACATCAATGATCAAAAATTGGAGATTAAATCCATTAATTTTTTATTTTTTCTACTATAAATTTCTTCAATTTCTTTATTTATATTGGAAATTATAAAAAGAATCAATGCATAGTGTATCAATAGAAATAATATATATATATATATATATATACACTTATTATTAATTTATATAGCTCAACTAGTAACAATATTCAAAAAGTGGAAAAAAATATCAAATATATAGGATAATGTGATTTAAGCATTGAAACTTTTCATAAGACTCATACCTTATTATTTTATAGGATAAAAAAGATAGATTTAATATAACAGAACATCTAAACTAGGGATGACAATTAAAATCATATCCGATGGGAAACCCGTATACTGACTCGTTTTGACCGGGTTCGGGAATAGAAAGTGTGATTTCTCGAAACAAAAAATAGCGGATGGAGGCGAGGATGGTATTAATGATTGATCCCCGACCCCGCTCCTGTCCCGTCCCCGCAAAATATATATTTATTTATTTATATTTTTAACTATATACTTATATAAAAATAAAATTATAGTAGTAATTTTTAAAATATTTTAAAATAAATCATAATAATTATTTAGTAAATATTAAATTGGATACAAATTAATAAAATAGTGACTATAATATATACTTTCTTAATTATATACATAATATATACATATATATAAAATCATAATTAACATAATAATAATTATTTTAAAAAAAATTTATTTGGTAAAAACTAAATCAATTACAAACAAATAAAACAATAACCATAATATATATTCATTATTCACTTTCTTAATTCTATGCTTTCATAAAAGTAAAATTATATTAATATAATAATTATAATTTTTAAATGTGATATTTTACTTACTAAGTTACAACTTACAAAAATATAAATATAATATCATGAGTAGTTACTCCTCTTATCATTGAATTACTTGTAACGTAAATTATGTTTTTTTAAGAACAACCAACTTAACAATCAACACAAACACCAAATATTGCTTCAAACACGCCATTGAGTTATCAAAAAAAATAAAATAATTGGTGAGGAAAAAGAGTCAAATTCCCAATTACCAAATAAGAGGCATAAGAGTGTTGTTTGGCAACATTTTCAGTAGTTAAAAGTTGATGGAGTGGATAAAGCTCAATGCAATTATTGTAAGAAAAAACTTGACGGGGCTTCAAGTTTTTCTATTGAAAAACATGCAAGGAAATACTTTATTTTTTATTTACGAAATTTATTGATTAATTTTGCATTAATAATTTAATTGAAAATAAAGAATAAAAAATAAGTGGTGAAAATTCTCTGCGAGGATCGGGGGTGGGGATGGTATTAAAAAAAATTCCCCGCAGGGAATGGGGAAGGAGATGGAGAATATATATAGAAATCAGGGATGGGGATGGAGGAAGGAGTCCCCACAAACCCCTGTCCCCATTGCCATCCCTAATCTAAACATTAAGGAGAATCTTTTAACTATATCACATATTTAAGAAAGAAAATATATTTTATTAATTTTCTAAATTATTAAATTATTTGACTAAATATACTACAAAGCAAGAAAAAGGGAAAATTGAAAAATAGGATAAAATAAAGTGATTGAAGAAAGAAAAGTACTTCTTTAAGTTATTTTAGGTTAATTCTTATATAAGAATATTGTCAACATATAAATGTAAACTATAGTATTGTTCCTATACTAGTCATTGCCTCCCACGAACATGCAATTATTATTATTATTATAATAATTATAAATGAAAATTCCCAATATGAAGATTAATTAAAACATTGTGGACAATGTATATATATTATAATTAATTAGATTAATGACATAATATGTACTTCATTAGTTATTATAGAATAAATACAACATTTGACAAATTTGGATACCAATTGAAAATTAAAATATTTATTATATTCATTTAAATATTATTTGGTAATTCACTTAGGGTTTTTTTTTTTAAAAAAAAAAAAAAGAAATAATAATTCAATTTGTATTTAAATAAAGTTTTAATTAGAATAAGGATGGAAAATTGGTTGAATTTTTTTTTTTCTTGAAGAAAAGTGTTTATTATTTTTAATGAGTTTTTTATTTAGAGGGAAAAAAAAAAAAAAAGAAAGAAAATTAATTTCCGTATAATTGTAGTATTACCTGAAGAGTAATGATTATCAGCTCAAGCTTAGGAGCGCCAATCATGAATATATCATTTTACAGCTTTGCTTAGTTGTACGGTAATTTGTTCTTATGTGTATCTGTCACATTTTTTCTTTTTTTTTTTTTCTTCTACCTTGGCAAATAAATAAAAAGATAGGAAAATTAGCTTATTCAGTCTCCAAAGTATTGCGTTTTTGTCTATTAAGTCACTATCTTTTTTTTTCTACCTATTAGATCCTCATAGTTTGTATGGGCAACCAGTTTGGTCCTTTTTACCAATAATTCAACTCCTAAACATTGTTTTCAAAGCATCTCCACTATTACTTTTCTTGAAATTATTGTATAAGTGTCTTACACAACGCCTATACTCAGATCTAGGCAACAATTGTGGCCTGAATTATTGGTCGAAAGGACCTAATTGGTGGCCCGTAAAAACTATGAGGACTTAATAGGCAGAAAAAATATATAAGGACGTAATTAGCAAAAAAATCACAACTTCAAGGACTAAATGGGCTAATTTTCTTAAAACGATATTAAAAAAAAAAAAAATTATAGTTACTGATGCAGAAAATCCACACAATTAACTGTGGACATATTCTCCTTTGTTGATTGGATACTTCAACTAACTCCATTACCTGTAAAAAATGGTTCTCGTACTAAAGGTATTATCTCTAGGAAAACTCTCATATTATTAAGTTAGAGAAGAAAAATCTTAAAGAGAATATTTGTTTTGTAATTCTTCCCAAAAAAAAAATGGAATATTTGTTTTGTAAAAATATACTTCACTTATTTAGATTATTTTTGGACTGAAATTATTTTTTAAAATTTTATTTAAACTCAAAAAAAAAAATGAGTTGTACTTATTTGGACACCATTTGACATGACATTATTCATGTCTGGTGAGTTGGCAAAAAAAAAATGAATAAAAAATTCACCCACTTACTATAAATATTCAATATATATATATAAATATATATAACTCAAATAACAATATCATCATTACACTAATAAAATATATTATTTTTGTCTTCCACTTACTAGACAATTTATTAACTTGTCCCCACCTTACTCCTCGTTTTTCGCAATCCACTCAACTCTTTTTGAAAAAAATGAGCAATCTCAAAAAAAGTTATAGTTCAAAAACATCCTTAGATATTTTTATAGTGCTTATGTTATAGGACTTGAACCTTTTTGGAATCCTTTTCTGTGGTTTTTTTGTCCTCTTTAAATGATTTTGTATATTGTAATAAAGAAAAATAATAAGAATGGATAAGCACAAGAGTTCTTTTCTCTTTTTTGTCTCCCAGAAAAAGGATAGTCTCCCTCCTTCATGTTTGACTCCATTTCGCGAGATGTTTGTCTTACAAACCCTCATTAGGCTTGACATAATAGATGTCTCAATCCCACTCTGAGACTTACAAAAAGTATTTAGGCTTAGATAGTCGTCCTTGGCTTTCGACTCAACAATAGGCAGGGGCCTTGGCAATGTCTCATGAAATATTGATCAACGAAGTAGCCATCCTTGTTATTATTGTTAGAAAAATCAATAGAATGATAGAGGAGAGAAGTAACTTTAGATTAATCTGTGTTGTGGTAAATATGTCACTACATTAAAAGCAAAATTCGTCAATGGAATAATGAAGGATACAGTTGCTTAGAATTCTCAAAAGTATAAATAGTGGAAGAAAGGTCTCTCTTTTCTTTTCAAATAATTCTATCTTGAATCGAAAAGATCTCTTAGTGTTATAAAAAATAATCTCTGATAATCCTATCTCAAACTAAAGGATCTTTGAGGGTTATCAAGAATAATATCATATATAAAAGATAAATTTTCAACAGTTATCAAAAGAGGGTAAGTGGAGGAGAATGAGGAGAAAATTTTTGGAAGGTGGAATAGACCAAGTCTAAGATTTAAAACAAACTCAAACATGGGTTGGGCACACTTGTGGGCTTTGACCCATTAGATCCCTCTAACCCAACAATACTAAGTTGTTTCCAACATTCCCCCACAAATGACTAATTAAGTAGCAAAAGGAAAAACTAATTTATGAGCAAAGGAAGGAATTACACTTAATCATTAATATCTAAGATTGAATTAATGCATAGTGAAGTAAGGAACAACTCAGTCAGTCATGAGAGTGAAATAGTTCTTGAACTTTCAATAACTTAAGTTGATAACCCCTACAACACGCATAATTACATTAATCTTCATTATTTCGCGATACAACAATCAAGCGCTATTAAAGGTCATGCACATATACCTTGAGTTTCTGCTGAGCGCTCTACAAAGAAACTAAAGTTCTTTCATAGAAGGCAGCCCACCTTCACAATCATATCATTAATTTCATCAAGTCCAATACAAACTACTCAATCATTGAGTTATGAAATCATAAACAATTTAAAGTACACATATATTTTTCATCAAGTCCCAAAAGGAACCACCCAACAAGGATATGAAAAATAAAACTCTAAATTCATCGAGTCCATCAAAGGACCGCCCAAAAATATGGCTATGAATATAAAGAAAATGATATATGAATTTCAAATTTATAGAGTCCTATCCAAGGACCACCCAAAATAGGGCTATGAATATAAAGAAAATAATGAGAAGTACGATATACAATGAACCTACATGCTATTCATCATATTTATCAATCTATGGGCTTTACTCTCATTCCCTTTGAAGATTCAAGAATAACTCTTCTCGTTAATCCTTTTGTGAGAGGATCAACCAAATTCCTTTCAGATCTCACATACTCTAATGAAATCACACCATTTCTCAACATATGCTTAACAACAATATTTTTGAGACGAATATGTCTTCTTTTACCATTGCACACACTGTTTTTAGCAATCCCAATAGCAAATTGAGAATCACAAAGAAACAGGTACAAATATCCCCTACAAAGGTATATCTTTCAATAAATGTTTAAGTCATTCAGCTTCTTGTCCTGCAAGGTCAAGAGCTATGAATTCTGATTCCATGAATGAGCTATACAATTTTGGTTAGTAGATTTCTAAGAGATAGCTCCCCCTCCTAATGTGAAGACATATCCACTGATTGAGCTTACTTCATCATTATCTGTTACTCAGTTTAAATCACAAAATCCTTCAAGCACACTAAGGAAATTTGTTAAAGTTTAAACACCAATGCATGGTTCCTTTGAGATATTTCAATAAACAATGAAATGCATTACATAAAGAAAAATCACTTTCAGTTTTCCTTATTTTAATATCAAGGATCGCATCAACCTCTCCTAAGTCTTTCATATCAAAATGCAATGATAATAAAAATTTTGTTTCATTAACCACATCTAGGTTAGTTCCCAAAATTAACATATCATCATCATATAAACACAAAATTACACAGTTTGATTTAGAGATTTTAGAATAAACACAAGAATCAGAGGCATTCACTGTGTCTCCATTGCTTATCAGAGTTCGATCAAACTTTTCATAGCACTGTTTAGGAGCTTGTTTGAGCATAGAGAGATTTTCTGACTTTACATGCCTTATTCTCAAGGCCAGGACATTCACAAACTTCAGGTAGTACCATATAAATTTCTTCCTCTAAGTCACCATTGAGGAAGACTGTCTTTACATCCATTTGATGTATATCAAGTCCAGGAATTGCAGCAAGAGCTATCAATGATCTAATAGTAGCTATCTTTGTTACAAGAGAGTAAGTATCAAACTAAGCAATTCCTTTCTTTTGAGAGTGCCCACCAACAACTAATCTAGCTTTGTATTTTTCTTTGACCCATCTCGTCTCGTTTTCCTTTTGAAAATTCATTTACATCTAATTAGTATGGGGCAAATAAACTAAATCCCATGTACGATTCAATTTAATAGAATCTAGTTCACTTTTAATGGCTTCTTTCCAAAAATTAAAATCAACACAGGATATAACCTCAGCATATGTCTTAGGATCTTCATCAATGAGAAAGATAGATGCTAGTTGGTCATCTATTTTTTCATTATTTTCCACAAGGAAGACAGTCAAAAAATTAGGTCCAAAATCAATTGAAATTCTTTGTCTCTTATTCCTTCTAGGTTTACTCATATGTTTAGTAGAAAAAAAAAAGTAGTTGGCAATTCAATTGTAGAAGGAACAACATATACATCCACCACTTTCTTCAAAGGAAATATTGTCTCAAAAAATTCCACAGTTTTAGATTCACAAATAGAATTGTCATCCAAACATATGAATCTATATGCAGCACTATTATGTGCATAACCAATGAACACACAATCAAAAGTTTTATATCCAATATTTGTTTTATGAAAATATGGATATGCGACTTTAGTCAAGCACCCCCACACTTTTAGATAATTCAGGTTAGGAACAAATCTTTTTCCACAGTTCATAAGGAGTTTTTTCTACTTTTTTGTGAGGCACCATATTTAGAACAAAACATGTAGATAATACAGCTTCTCCCCACATATTAGCAAGCATACCAAAACTAAACAACATAGCATTCATCATTTGTTTAAGAGTTCTATTTTTTCGTTCATCAATCCCATTCTGTTGAGGTGCATAAGGGCACTAGTTTCATGAATAATATCATGCTTTTCACAAAATTCTTTGAAAAAAATATTTATGTATTCTCCTCCTCTATCTGATCTAAGCCTTTTGATCTTTTTGTTCAATTGATTTTCTACTTTAGCCTTATATTTCAAAAACATATCAAAGGTATCATCCTTTGAATTCAACAGATAAATTTTACAGTACCTAAAATAGTCATCCACAAAGAAAATATAATATTTCTTGCCACCTCTCCTAACAGTGCTTTTAAAATCAGCTAAATCAAGATGTATTAACTTAAGTAATTCAGTACTTCCATTAATAACAGGTTTGGGTGGTTTTTTAACAAATTTTGCTTCAACACAAATAGCACATTTTGAATTACTATTGGTCTCAAATGCATTTATGAGATGCATATTTCTCAATTTGACGATAGACCCCATAATTAAAATATCCTAATCTTTCGTGCCAAAATCAACAGATTCAACAATATAAGCAAAACCAGATGAACTTTTGTTAGAGATTACATGCATAGTATTCAGAACAAATAACCCATAGGACAGATAAAATTTTCCCATAAAGTCACTATTCCTTGTGATTATTATTTTATCAGACTTAAATACCAGCCTAAAACCAACTCTATTAAGTAGATTACTAGAAATTAAATTTCTACAAAATGAAGGAACATATAACTCATCATTTAATTGTAATGTTTTCCCAAAGGTAAGTTATGGAAAAACCTTCCCTTTTCAAGTACTCTTGCAGTAGTAGAATTTCCCATAAATACGCACTCTCCGTCAGATGTTTCCTGAAGTTGATGGAACAGGTCTTTATTTGAGCAAAAATATATTGATGCTCTAGTATCTAGCACCCAATTAACTTTGTTTTCTACCATATTGATTCCACCACTACAGCAGTAATTATTTCTTTAGTTTCAGCTACATTGACTTGAGTTACAAGATTAGATAGTTGCTGCTTTGGTTTATGTTCATCCTTCCTCTAAAAGCATTGGTTTGCTTTGTGTCCTTGTTTTCCACAACAGAAGCATTGCGATTTAAATTTCTTAACTTTGTTATTGCCTCTTTTAAATTGAGTTGTCTTCTTTCGGTGTCCTGCCTTCAGGAATTTCTTCCCTTTATCATCTTTCTTAAACCTGATTTTTGGAACATTAGCAAATTCAATCAAGTTAGCTTTAACAATAACTACAGGGATAGAAAGTTGTTTATCCTTACACGTTTTGTCTCCTCTATTCTCATATGATTTATTAGCTCTTGTAAAGGAAGATTATTTTTCTTGTGCTTCAGATGTTTCCTATAATCAATCACTCCGGAAGGTGGAAATTTTTCCAAAAGCACATTAGCTTGTAGAATCTCACACATCTTCATTCCTTCGCTTAGAATATCAGCAACCAGATTTTCATATTGATGACGAACCTGCTCTATTATTGGCTTCTCATCAATCATCTGAAACTACAACCATCTTCCTACCACATACTTCTTCATTCCTGCATCGTCACCTCCATACCTTTTTTCTAGCGTATCCCATACTACCTTAGCAGACTTATAATTGACAAACAGATCAAAGCACTACAAAAAAAGGGGCTATTGAGACACATTTATTAAGGCGTTTTAAAATTAAATGTCGTAAAAGCCTCCTATTATTACATATATGAAAATGTCTCTAAAAAGAAATATTTAGATACTTTTATGTGCCTTAATAGATTAAAAAACGCCTAAAAATGTTTTAATTTAAAAATAATTTATAAATCCACTTTATTCATAATTAAAAAAATATATATTTTTTTAAAAAATCCTCTTAACATTTAATGCTAAATTAAAATTCCTAAAACATGATAGAAAATTTTTTT